>CM033469.1:264608058-264882959 GCA_019447015.1 Hymenochirus boettgeri
GTACCAGGACTAAGGCTGGGTACACACATGCCAGACCTTTGAAAGATGACAGAATGGATCTGCAAGATCCTGTCTGTCATTTTTCAAAGATCAGGATACATACAGTCCCAAGCATTCTTCCTATGCACAGCATAGGGAGAATGTTCAGGACTGTATGTTTCTCATGACCGCGGCCGACTCCCCTACAGGAAGACTACTGCGGTTAAGGGAAATTATCCGTCTTTCCTAAAAGATCATGAGGACGACAGGAACATTTGGTGGCCGCGTGCTCATTCGGGGAAGACACACACTTATGTTAAAGGCCCGATACCGTCGGATCTGACAGTATCAGGGCTTTATCATTACTGTGTGTACCTAGTATAAGAAAGGCAATAAAGGGAATATACCTTTCAAAAAAATTGAGAATATTTCAAATAGGAAGTACTGATTGGCTGCAGCAGCATAAGCTTATCACCAATATTACTATTACGGTATATTCTGCGCCTTTATATAAATAAGTACAAAGTATAATTTTAAAGGATCCACCCAAGTCCTGATACATAAGTGAGCAATGTACCACAGTGCTTATAGTATATCCAATTAAAGGGTATGTCCACCCTTAAAAACAACTTACAGGGTTATTCAATAAAAGTTCTTATTGTTTAAAATGGTGCTAATTTTGCCCCAAGCAATCAGATCTTAGCTTTCAAATGTTAAAGAAGATCTGATTGGTTGGGGCAAAATTAAAACCATTTTAATCGATAAGGACTTTTATTGAATCTCCCTGTTAGTGCCATATTATAGTTATTGGTCCCCCAGCCCCAACTGCATTACTATTATAGCAAGAAAGTCCCCCGATCTTTACTTACCTTACCTCTCTCCTTCGCCGCACAATTTCGGCCCTCTGCTGGCATGGAACTGCAAGCAGGGGGCGGGACCGGCAGCCGCGTCGGTGATTGGCTGATAGGTAGCCAATCACAAAACGCTGCTGCCGGTAGCGTAGAACGGCAAAATTCTCCCGGAGGGTAGACAGGAAGCAGAGTCTTATATGGACTCTGCAGTACTCCTGGTAGGCAGTTTTTGGGACTCTGGGGGTTGCAGGAGAACCAATTGAAGCTGGGATGTAAGGTAAGGATTTTTATACACTACAGAATGGGGCCAGTAGTAAGGGGGATTATAGTTTTGGGGGTGGACATGCTCTAATATATTTATATCAATTGAAATATCCCATGCAAGCACATAGAGTTTAAATAACCCTAAGGCTAGCCATACATGGCTCAATCAAATGCACAATGATTCAAGCGATACTTACCGATTAATATAAATTTGGAAGTATACAACCTTACACCACCGGTTATAAGCAGATTTTAGTAAGATTTAGTAAGTAACAGAGGGGATTGTTTTTACCATACAATTCCTTTCTAATCCATGAACTGCTCAAAATCGAGGAGTAGTATATTGACCAGAAGGATGAACAGGAATCAATATTTGATCAATTCAAAGTGATCAAAAACATAGATCAGCATAAGGACTTAGTCAAGGTCCTCCAATCCCCTATTCAATTTGATTGACCTCCTTTGAGCCCCTTATTGTATAATGGATGTAATGGTTAAATAACAGAATATAACAATAAACAGAACATGAGAAGTGCCTGGGTGCACAATCTACTGACTTCCGGTGCGGTGATAAACTCGCCATGGTAAGGGGCAGGCACCAAATGAGTGTGTTTGTAAACCCAAGGGAAGGGTCAGAGCACTTACCGTGCCGGTATAAATCCATATTCGCCTCTCCCCTCCAACTGACACTACTGTCACGCCACAGTCAATGACCCGTGTGTTGAACCATTGACAAAGAAAGGTGTATGTTGTGAAGTGACGCGGAGTGTTGTTGTTCAGGCCGCTGGTATTTCCTGCTGCGTTATAACGTCCAACTCTGTCATTCCAATTCCGTTCAGATACGGCAGCACGAGCCCTTACGGTAATGGGGCTAAAGACAAACTGTCGTTTCGAGCTTTTCTGTTAGAGTAATGTTTGCGCAGCCTCTATACTACATGGAAGAGGACAGCTGGCTGTTATTGCTCAGTATTATTGTGTTCTGTTCATTCACTGGGCCCTCGGGATCGTTGTCAAGCTGTCGTTTCGCCATTAAGTGATCTCATTGGTTGAGGGACAGGAAGGGCGGGTCAGTGAGGGCTTGTGGAAATATAGTCACGTGGCAAAACATTCTCTATACGGGGAGTTTGTGTATCAGTGTGAACGTGGTGTCAGCGTGAAAATAGACAATACAAACAGGACTGCTTCCTCTCCGGTGGTTGCTGGGGGCTGTATCTGTGGGAGGAACAGTTAGCACCGGGCCTTGCAGCCACAGGGACTGCTCCTGAGCGTTTGTACTGTTATAGATATGCCAAGTAGCTATATAGCTTTGGGTAAGGTGGGCCAAAAAGGAGCAAAATGCTCTCCACAGATCCATTTTCACGGTTTATAGATGTCAACCTTGTTGCCCATTCCCTAGCAGGGAGTTGTAGTGCCTGCGCACTGAAATAGGGTTCGCGTGTGGAATATGCACAGAAAACAGGAAGAATCATCTGCACAAACCGTATTCCCAGAGGAACATGTATGTTTGCTTGTGAAGGTTCTCATTCATCCAGTTGATCTAATTGAATACAACAGATATAACATGTATGTTTGTTTGAACACTGGTTATTTTGGTCCATGGTTCCCCTTTAAAAGGCATGTCCACCCTCATCACGTGTCAAACAAATGGCTCGCAGGCCAAATCCAGACCATCTGTTTTTTGTGCCCCCTGGTGTCTGTACAGCATTAAAAACTTACCACACTGCTATCCATTTGTCTGCAGCCCCATTACTGCCATTACTAAGCTACGTGTGATCAGCTGTTTTTAAAAAAACACTCTGACCATGATATCTAGCAGGCAGATCTATAGTTACCCCGTTGCTTGGGATCTGCACAAATGGCTAGTAGCATAGTATGGCTTGGATGCAGTCAACACTGTAGCAGCTGATCCTGTATCAAGCCTAGCGCTGAGGAGGGGAGGAAGGTGTGACAACAGCCTTCCATTGGAAATGGCCTTTCCATTACTGCGCCAAAAGATTAAGGTGGGTGTTTCACATTAGCACATGATCCAGTCAGTCCAACACAGTGTGCTTAACACCCTTTCCTGCAACGACCCAGCACTAGGCACAAGCGTGACAGAGTCCCAATTCTGCACTAGCTAAGTATCTTAATAAAAATATTCGGGCTACCACTAAGCTTGTCTTTTTGATTTTGGCTGCTTATGTGATTGAGTTTGACACCCATGCGCTGGAAAATACACTTTAATGCCAGCTATTTGGTTGCTGCAAGTGAAAGAGCGGATTCTGCTGGAGCAAAGTGTACAAGGTTAAAAGTGATCTACAGGACTGTGTGTTTCAACTTGACACACAGACTTTGGTAAAATGGTTGGCAGCTGGAACAAACACACTGTTGAATAAGAACGCAATTTCCCATTGGACAAAATCCTTGAGCTATGGCAGAGGTGGGAAGACATCTGCACTACCAGATGGACTTTGACAGCCTGGTGTGGGACTTTTAGAGGGAACTGAAGGGTGAGGTTTTGGTCTCTACCCTGGGTAATATCGGGTTAAATGGGGTGGTTTGGTTACTAAAAATTACATTTTCAAAAAATCAATTACATGCATAAGATTATAAGTGTACATATGTGGAGCTAATAAACCCCACATCAATGCACATAATTATTAGAGCAAGGCCCCACTAGGCTGTGATTCCTTTGATGTTAATCTATTGCAGCGCATTCGATGCACACAAATAATGGTGATCACATACACCGTGAGCTGCAGCTGAGATAGTGGGGCCATCACAGCGCACACCAAAATAGCCTAGTGGGGCTTAGCTTAAGTGTAGAAAAAATATACTATCTATCATTGTTTTTTGTATTATATTGAGAATAACATTATGCCTATTGTAAAATTAAATGACTTTTAATGTCTCTATGGAGCCATAGTGGCCATATGACCATATAAATGCACAAGGTCACAGGCTGATGCTCATCGTGGAAGTTCTATAAATATCTTGTGACACTGACAGCTTACACTGTATAAGGATATACTTTACATAATAAATGATATACAAGAGTATATAAAATATACAAGAGTGCAACTTCATCATGTTAAACAACAAAAACAACAATAAAACTAACCTAATAATACAGCTAAATGCAGCAGAATAAAAAAAATTGGTGCAGGATCATAGTGCAACTTGCAAGTACGGTACAATAAACCAGAACCAAAACTGTATAAAAAGTTGGTTGACCATCTTTTGAGCAAGTATGCAACAAATGTGACCAAACAATTATATGGCTATATTTAATTTTAAGAGGTACAAAATTTTGTCCGTGTTCTTATTGTGCAGCAACAGAAAACATTTGATAACATCTGAATGGTTGGCGCAAATTAAAATCATGGGCAAGATTTTGCACCTATTATTAAATAAGCCCCATGTTGTAAAAAATGATAACATACTTTACTGAGTAAAGATAGGTAAGGTTACCATTGAATTCAACAACCTGTATAAAAGCAGGCATTGTGCTTATGGTTATTCGGTAGCTTCTAATATACTTACAGCATGATACACAAGAAATGTTGTTTAGCTATATCATCTATGCCATCAGTGGTACAAACCATTAAATTGTGTATCCTCTGCTTGAAAACATACTTTTTTAAAGTCATCTCACAGTATACACTGCACATGACCTGTAACCTGTTTTGCTGTGGCTTCCATAACCATACCTTTTCCACCCTGCAAGTGGTTAGACATGCATCCCCATCTACTTTTGCACTTAACTGTTTCTGTCTGGATCTAAATTTCCCAACTTAAAGGGGAACTGTGGTCTCAAAACAAGTTAAGGTTAAATGAAAGCCTGCAGTATATCCTCTACACTGAGCCAACAATCACATCTCTGGCTGGAGCCTGTGAGAAATTACATTGGGGTGAATGTTCAAACTTCCAGTAATTTGAGTGACATCACCTGACCACTGCTGGCCCTTTTCCCCCTGAGGGAGAAGCCTGCTCAGTAAAGACTTATTGCTTGGGAAATCAGGAAGTACCTGAGGAAAAAATTGACAGTTGAGAAGGGGAGCCTATTAATGCAGACAGGCTGGTCACATGACTACAAGCTGGTCACATGGCTAAAAACAGGAAGAGTTAAACCAGGATGTTACATTGCTGAACCTTTCCAGCAATAACTTATTACAAATTTTATCTAGAGATGTGATTTAGGTTTTATTTTGAAGGTATGATGGAAAGCTTTTTATATAATTATTACTAGTTTGGAAGAATTTGAGACCACAGTCACCCTTTAAGAAATGCTCATTCTGACCAGTAAAACTGGGTACCCCTGGATATATGATCTGATGCTGGACTATATATTGCATAATGTAGTTAGGTACGCCACAGTATTCGTAACAATTATTCATGATTGATACAAAAATAGAGAAAAGGTTTCATAATTGCCAAGTTCAACGACATCCTAGCTAGTCACATATCCGCTTAAGCACAGAAATCATGACCAAGCGGGGGGGGGGGGGGGGGGCGGCAAGATCTACTGGAGAATCTTTTTCATCTTAAAAAAGCCTGAATTTTTTCCTTAGGGACCCCATATATGCTCCAATGGGGAAGTGGCGATCACTATTTTCTCATGATTATGTGACTAGAGATGGGATCATCCTGTTTGAAAAAGTGCCTGACAATATTTACCTTAAAGAAAAATGTCAACTAATATGCAAATTTACATTTTACTTTTTGCTATTCATCAGTTTCAGTAGAAATACTAAATCGTTTCATTAGAAATCTAAATCGTTCTTCTGTTGCCACAGATTCTTGTACAAGTCATTCTGAATTGAGAAAGCCAGTCGGATGACTAGCGAAACGTCTTCAAGAACTACATTTCAAGTCCAGTTGATCTAATTGAATACAACAGATATGTTCTTCTGTATAGTATTTTTTAATTTGTAGGTTCCACATTTGACCTCTGTTTTTTTATTACCATTCAGGTACATTGACTCATTGACAAGGCTCTGCATTGCTGCTCTGATATAGAGACATTGGGGCAGTGCAAAATCTGCATCACAGAAGAGCGGTATAGTATGGTGAGCCAGCTTGCAGGGTTTTTACTGGACTATACAGTACTTGTTAAGTTTCATGTTAGAAGATAGCGCAGGCCCTGTAAGATTAGGGTAAAACCCATGCTGTCCCTGTACTCGCCCTTCCTACTAAAAAAAAAAAAGTGACCCAGAACTTTACAACCAATCTGAAACCCTTATTGCTCTGAATGCGGATATATTGACATAATACCCATCCAGTCAACAATTATGTGAAAGTTCTTTCAAATTGTTTCTACAATGCAAACATTTTTATTAAAGATTTAACATTTACAATCTGATAAAGCAGCAAATAAGGTGTACTGAAAAGCTGCACAAACAATATACATTTTCTATGTTTGGACAACTAAACTAAATGTTTCACACTGGGACCTGCAGCATTTTTTTTAGTATAATATAGTATTTGAGGTTGAATAAAGACATATGTCCATCCAGTCCAACCCATCTAGCAATATCCTCATTTCCTGCCTAACTGTTGATCCAGAGGAAGGCAAAAAAAAAACCCCATTAAATTTATGAAGGGGAAAAAAATTCCCTTCTGACTCCAAGTGCCAACGGAAATTTCCCTGGATCAACTCTACTTTATGTATCAATACCAGTAACTTGCAACATTCCTTGTTTGCAAAAATTCATCCAGCTTTTTTTTTAAAACTGACCAATGTACCTGCCATAACAACGTCCACTGGAAGACCGTTCCATAGCTTTATCATTCTCACTTCTCCGAACTTGAAGCCTAAACCTTTGTTCTTCAAGTCTTAAGGGATGTCCACGTGTCCTCTGACATGGTCTATTGGTGAATAATGCCCCAGATAGTTTATTGTATGGCCCGTTAATGTATTTATACACAGTAATCATATCCCCATGCAAGCGCCTTTTCTCCAGTGTACATAATTGTAACTTTTCCAGTCTCTCTTCATATTCAAGGTTCCCCAATCCCTTATTAATTTAGTTTCCTTCTTGAACCCTTTGCATTTCAAATGTTCCTTTTTGTACACAGGATTCCAAAATTGCACTGCATATTCCAAATGAGGCCTTACCAATGCTTTGTAAAGAGGGAGAATAACATTTTCCTCCCTTGAATCCATACCGTCTTTATACAGACAATACCATGCTGGCTCTGGCTGTTGCCGCCTGGCACTGCTTGCTTCCTTTAAGTTGTTATCCACCAAAACTCCAAGATCCCTTTCCAACAGGGATTCACTTACACAGAGCCATTTATAGTATAAGCAGCACAAGGATTTTAAGTCCAAAATGCATTACCTACATTTATCAACATTGAATCTCATCTGCCACTTAGCAGCCCAATGTGACATATATTTAGATCCCCTTGCAACGATTGCACATCCTTTAAGTTTTTAATGGTCGACAAAGTTTTGTGTGTCAGCAAACACACAAACCTTGCTGACACACCCACTTCCAAATCATTATAAATAGATTAAAAGCAGTCCAACATAGAACCCTGTGGCACCCCACTTAGCACTTTAGTCCATAATGATGAAGCCCCATTTACAACTACTCTCTGCATCCAATTCATTAAAGGATAAGTACAGTAAAAAAAACAAATAAAGTTTAAATAGAAGATGTATCCCTAACTAACCTTTTTCTGTTTTTTTAGGTGTCTCCAGAGCCTACCTGTGCCCTTGTAAATTGCTGGCCATCTTAGATACTGTGTGCTGTCAGGTAAGCTCCACCCTCCGAGACTTGCTGGACCTCGTTTCTGCCTGTGTCCAAATATGCAGTGTGAGTTCCCTCTGACGCATGTGATGTGACGTCAGCGGGCGCACGGAGTCATGTGTGCTTGACGTCATCACGCCGCGCGCATGTACGTCACGCGCGCAGGTGGCGCACGCTCGCACAGAGGGAGCTCACACAGCGTATTTGGACACACACAGAAACGAGGTCCAGCAAGTCTCGGGGGGGAAGAGCTTACCTGACAGCACACAGTATCCAAGATGGCCAGCACTTTACAAGGGCACAGGTAGGCTCTGGAGACACCTAACAAAAAACAGAAAAAGGTTAGTTAGGGATACAGCTTCTATTTAAATTTTATTTGTTTTTTGACTGTACTTATCCTTTAACCAATTTTCTATCCATGTCCAAATGTGCCTCCCCAGACCAACAGACCTTAGCTTATTTATTAGTCGCCTATGGGGGACTGTATCAAAAGCCTTTGCAAAATCCAAGTAAACTACATTTATTGCTATGCCAGAGTCTAAATTTCTACTCACTTCCTCATAAAAGCCAAGCAAGTTAGTTTGACAAGATCTATTCCTCCTAAATCCATGCTGGTTACTACTTATAATGTCAGTCCTTGAAACATACTCTAGAACATGTTCCCTTATTAAACTTTCCAGTATCTTCCCCACCACTGAAGCTAAATGTAAAGGACAGCTCTGAATATTGGAATAACATCAGCCTTTTTCCAATCCAGAGGCACACATCTGGACATGAGGGAATCTGCAAAAATAAGAAACAATGGCCTAGATAAAACTGAACTTAGCTCCCTAAGTACCCAAGGATGTATTTAATCCAGTCTAGGAGATTTATTAATATTAACCTTATTTAGTTCTTTCTGTACCATATCCTCGGTTAACCAAAGTGCATGAGAATCTTTTATACCTTTATTGCTACTATACTCTATGATATCTGTACTTGGATCTTCTATAGTGTATACAGAGGGAAAAAAATATTCAAGACATTTGCTTTATCGCCATCCTCCGTAACTAACTTATCCCCATTAATTAATGGTGCCACATTCTCAGTCCTCATCTTCTTACTATTAATATACTTAAAAAAAAAAATTGGCTTAGTGATGCTTTGTTCAGCTATCCCAACTTCATTATTAATTTTAGCTAGTTTGATTTCTTTCTTACACTCCTTACAGTTTTTATAATCCCTAAAGGCTTTTAGGGATTATAAATTTTAAAGCATCTTTTAGACCAGGAACATGAGGCTACTCTCATATAGAGAAAGTAAAAGAGCCAGCAACACGCTACACCACCCATTGTACAGAGGATTTTTTTTTTCCTTGAAAAATTCCAAGCATGTCCAAAATGTGCCAAACATTTTTTCAGCTTTCGTGCGGCGTTCCCATGATGTCCTGAAAACTGACCAGTCTGATTACTTGTGATGGATGTTGCAGATGTAATGTTGGCCACATTCTCTGGCTCAGAATATGACAAGGTTATGGCCACATTCTTGCCCCTACACTCTGCAGCATTTGAATTTTGTTTTTGTGTCTGATTATTCTTTCATTCATGATTTTCAGTGTAACACTTTTAAAACAAATGATCAATCCTTCTTTTCTGTGTGTAACAATTAATAAAACCTGTTTTATGATGCTGTTTTATGATATTTTGCCAGTCATGAATAATTAGTTTGACATTATCTAATCTGATGCACAGTATTCTGCTCTGGTAAGTCTGCATTAACAGACTCATCTCTTCATCCTAGGTAATAGTGGGTTGACAGTGTACTTGGCCTTATGATATCACTATCAAGTCATTTGCAAGAAAGACTCCAGCCAAGAATGGCTTGCAAGAAAGTGCAAGCCATTCATTTCTTTAGGCATCTTGCCCCAGGCTTATAGCCATTACCTTGGAGTGTAGAAAAGTTAAAAATATTTAAATATTTATCCCTTAAGACTTGAAGAAGGTTTAGGAAAGTTTGGAAAGGGTTTTTCACTGTGAGAACGGTAAAGCTATGGAACTGTCTTCCAGTGGACGTTATGGCAGGTTCATTGGTCAGTTTAAAAAAAAAAAAAAATGGATGAGCTTCTGCAAACAAGGAATGTTGCAAGTTACTGGTATTGATACATAAAGTAGAGTTGATCCAGGGAAATTTCCGATTGCCGCTTGGAGTCAGGAAGGAATTTTTTTCCCCTTCATAAATTTGGTGGGGTTTTTTTTGCCTTCCTCTGGATCAACAGTTAGGCAGGAAATTAAGATATTGCTAGATGGGTTGGAATGAATGGACGTATGTCTTTATTCAACCTCAAATACTATACTAGTTTCAATCATTGACAATGTATATTGTGAATGCAAAGCCTGTAGTATATTCTGTGTTCCTAGGACTATCACACACAAACTGCTTCTAATCTTTCCACATTGCACTTTACAGAAAGTATTGCATGGGCATCTACATGAGCTTTTCTAGACACAGACCATTTTTATTTCTCAAGCCCTAGCTAGTCTATGCTGGTGAAACAATGCAAAGACTCACCAAAACCAAATGATACATCATTAGGATTTGTGGCCTTTTTTCTTCTTCAGGTGCTTCACTCCATACACCCTGAAGCCTCATGTCTTGGACAGGATTTTGTGTTTTTTTTTCTTCTAAGAACACAGAATGCACAGGATTCCATTCTGATCTGACATGTAATAGAATGTCTAGTAATAGCTAGTGCACTGTGTAGACTTATATTTTTAGCATTTGAAGAAGGCAGAAATTTAAAAAGATGATGTGGTGAGTATTATAAAATCCATCAGATCCTTTCAGCGAGTCAGCATCTACTTTGATTTTATCCAATAGTCTTCTTTACTTTTCTATTTTAAAGCCTTTTCCTTTTTTCCTTCTGAAATCCCCTCTTTGGGTTGGCATTGTTGACAGATTGGTTCTTTGCTTCCATATCCATGACAGTCTGGGCCAACACACTGACAGCATCCATTGTGAAACCATCTATACCTAGAGGCTCCAACAGATTCACAAGACAGGTGGCACCGTCTCATAGACATACAGGTGTTAAAGTACAATACTGTGCAAAGAACGGATGTATTTGTCAATGGTGAAGCTGTTGCAACTGCAGTGAAAGAATGAGATATTAATGAATATTTACATTACGACACATTTACAAGCAGAAATCTGCTCAAGATAGATGGTGCAAGGTAAGGAAATTTGATCTGAATTTTCCGATCAAGATTTAATTAGGAAGAACTGATCGGCTGCACCATTGTGCATTATCTACAGTGTATGGCCGGTATGAGTTATGTGACACTACTAACATAGATAAGCACCAATTATATTATTATAATAATGGCAGGATATAAAAGATGTTCATGGTTGTTATTGTTTCTAAAGACATGTCATCAGTTAAAATTAGTGATATCTGTTGTCTCATGACTCGCAAAACTTGTGCATTATAGGATAAAATATACCATCTACTTTAAAACATTAGGATATTAGATTTCACATCAGTGTTCCAGGACATAAATGACTTGGTCATGGATATCCTTGAACTTCTAGAATCTTTGACTTTTACAATAGGGGTGCATTCTTTTTCCATAGTTTCAAGGGGTTGTTTCTAGTAAGGTGCTGACCTCTTTTTCTGTACTAGAGAAGCTCTACACACAGCAGCCTAAAAACTTTCATTTATGGCTAGGCCACACTGCTGTGTTTTTTGTGCGTTTGTGCTTGCGTTTTTTCAGATAATTGAAAACACGTCAATGCACCGAAAACGTGCATTTTCGGGTGCATTGCGATTGCGATTTGCGTTCCGAATTTTTAATCACATTCGGTTTCCTATACCCAATGAAGAAAACGCATGCGCAAACGCAACAAAATCGCACATGAAATCGCATGCGATTCTGTGTGCGATTGCGTTTGCAGAGCAGTGTGGCCGTGCCCTTAATGTGGGCCACCGTTGGGTGTAGGACTGTATTTATAAAGCATTGTTATTGCTAAGTAATGGTAGTTAGTAGACTGATGATGTAATAATTCTGTGGTTCACATTGCTATATAGGTGTTTAATAACATCTGCAGGGTGTTAAAGACCACAATAGTGTTAACAATCACATTGTTAAATAAAAATACCAATCATTATGGAGTAACTTACCAATAACAATCCTTTATAAATACGACCCGGAAAGTCTAAACACCTTAATTAATTTGCCACTCATCATTTGACAGTCCTGCATAATGTGCTGTAGAGGCCAATAGAGAAAATGAAGAGTTGGCCCATTTACTTAGCCTCCACGCAGTGATGCACAGCAGGAGATCCAGGAAGATATTTTTCATTTCTCCCAAATATATGCACACATATTAGAATTATAATGTATCATTCTTGATTGACATCTACAGTTATACATTTCTCTTTTATATGGTTTGAAACTCTCATGACAAACCTGAATGTACTCCAAGTAAGATATGGTCCATGTGATTACTTTGTGCCAGTTCCTCTGAAACAGGCAAAGTATGAGCTGTCCATCCAAGGGTTGATTCTCCTTCATGCATTGTACTCACAGCCCGGAATAAAGAGGGAACAGACATAGACAGCTCTTCAAGTGAACTTCTTCTAGCTGAATGCTTTCGACTTTCTTTATTTTTGATGCACAAGCCTAATAGAAGGATTGAGGGATTCATTTACAATTAATCATATACATTACATCCCGAATGACTTTTTTCGCCACAAACGAACAGTCGGGCAGGACAAATTACAGACGGTTACGTGGTCCATAGGAGACCGCACGATCTGCCATGATTTACAGACATATTATTAAGTAAATGGTGACTCATAAGCCACCCGCTTATAAATTGGGGGTGGTATACACCGATTACAGTGGGTGCTTAGCGGAGGAGACAACGATTTAGAATATAGATAAGAAGAGAGAAAAGACTCCACTATAACATGGAACACGTGGTTCCATGGCACTCAGCTACCAATACCCCATGAAAAATGTAAACTCGTATGGGGAAGGGAAACATATTCCATAATACCCCACATAAAGTGTGATATTCACACTACACGTCCAAAGGTATACATTCTTTTATTAATCAAAACACACTACAAAAGATACATATATATGAAAATAGAAATATGATACCTATAGCACATACAATGTAACATTAAAAACCACTAATAAAGGTAGGTAGGTAAGGCTAGGAGTAAAAAAACGTCCAGGTAGCCTAATGCGTGTAAATAAAATTCCCCAATGTCCATAAGCACACAGTATAGGGCCATATGAGCAAGTGCTGGTGCGTGATATAAATATAGAATGTATAGATGGGGATCGTGAAGGTATATATATATATCACACAAGGGTGCGTCCACCCCTCTATCAACTATGTAACCCAGTACATGTATGTGGATAAATATATAAAGGCACGATCTCACCCATATACTTCAACTTTCACGCTCCGTAGGAAATTTGGGCGGCAGGTAAGTTCATAACTAGACATCTAGCCGAGGTTTATTGTCGCCACCACAACCTTGTAGTGCCACTATTGTAGTTCCTCAATAAATCCATACACCATCCGTATTCTTGTAATTCCAATCGCCAAGTTAGGTGCTATGAAGAGCCCAAATACATACTAATGAAATGGAAGGGACACGCAGCTACGCTCCATAGCCCAAACACTACCACCACGACCGACGTACGTTTCGGGACCCTACACCCTTCTTCCGGGTCCCTTGTGTAGTATGAATATCACACTTTATGTGGGGTATTATGGAATATGTTTCCCTTCCCCATATGAGTTTAAATTTTTCATAGGGTATTGGTAGCAGAGTGCCATGGAACCACGTGTTCCATGTTATAGTGGAGTCTTTTCTCTCTTCTTATCTATATTCATGATTTACAGACATGTCTGATCACCCGTTCAACAGCAGTTTTACTGGCCCGACCAACCAATATATGAAAATATCAGTCGGTTTGGTGAAAAAGTCACCTTGTGTGTACCTAGCCTAACAGCAGACTAATGTCCATTTTAGCAATGGAATTCTGCAGACATCACTATTTAAAGTTTATTCTAAGAATACAAAATTTTAATGTTTCAATATTCCTAACCTCCTCCTCTGGTTTGCCTGAATATTTAAGTTCTGAATAAAATTTGCACGGAAACATTAATTAACATTTGTTAATGCACAAGGCTGCAATACACGTGGATGGAAATGAAAAGAAAAATAAAGCTAATACTGGGGACAGAAAAATGTTATGGGGTCCTTTAATGTTGTTTAATTTACACTTGACAAGAGATCCATACAGAAAGTGCTACATCATTTCACTTGTTTAAGTTGGGTACACACAGTAACAATGTTTGAAAGATGTGACTACTCTAAAGAGTTCTCCCCATATAAAGATTTTTTAATCTTACTATTAAACTAAACTTGATTTTACAGTGCACTTATCCTTTAAAGGGTAACTATAGTCAAGAAACTAATTTTGATCAATCAACAATAAAAGTTAGTTATATGGTCATACGTGCAAAAACACATAACGCCAACCTCACATGGGTACGCACACCTACTGACCTACCCTTCAATTCCTGTGGCAGCCATACTTAAAAGGTAAATAAAGTAAAAAAAAACTAATTATATATCCTCAATAAAAGTTAGCTATATGGTCATAAATGCAAAAACACATACCCCCAACCTCACACGGGTACACACCTACTGACCTACCCTTCATTTCTCTGGCAGCCATACTTAAAGGGTAAATAAAGTAAAAAAACTAATTTTGATATATCCTCAATAAAAGTTAGTTTTATGGTTGTAAACACAAAAAAGACCATATCTGTGGCAGCATACTTAAAAGGTAACTATAGTCAAAAAACTAATTTTGACTAATCATTAAAAACGTTTTTTTTAACCCCCGACTTGCCACAGGTACACACACCTACTGACCTACTTATCCATTTCTGTGGCAGCCATACTTAAACTATTGTCAATATTTTTTTTGATCAATAATCAAAAAGGTTTGATTTTTTAACCCCCAATTCTGACACCGGTACACACATCTATTGACCTACCCCTCCATTACTGTTGCAGCCATACTTAAAGCTGGGTACACATGGAGGGAGTATTTGTCCTGACCGAGCACTTGCTACGAGCGAGCCCTTGGCCGGGACAAATGTCCATCTGACCTACCTTTCCATTTCTGTGGCAGCCATACATAAAGGGTAACTAAAGTCAAAAATCAAATTTTGACTAATCATTAATAAAGTTTGTTTTTTAACCCTCAACCTGACACAGGCACACGCACCTACTGACCTACCCTTCCATTTCCATGGCAGCCATATTTAAAGGGTAAGGATAGTAAAAAAAAAACAATTTTGACTAATCATCAACATCCCCCAACCTGACAGAGGTACACGCACCTACTGATCTACTTATCCATTTCTGTGGCAGCCATACTTAAAGGGTAACTATATTCCAAAAACAAATTTTGATCAACAATCAAAAAAGTATGTTTTTTAACCCCCAACCTGACACAGGTACACACACCTACTGACCTACCCATCCATTTCCGTGGCAGCCATACTTAAAGGGTAACTAAAGTCAGAAAACAGATTTTATCAATATTCAAAAAAAGTTTTTTTTTAAACTTCCAACCTGACACGAGTACACACACCAACTGACCTACCCATTCATTCATCTGACAGCCATATTTAAAGGTTAAATAAAAAACAACATAATTGCCATTAATTAGTTTTTAAAATCTGCAGCACAAACACACACATTCCCTTCTAAAATGCATCCTTTCAAGCCAAATTCAAAGTTTATACTTTCCCTTTCTAGTTAAATACTGCAATTAAAACTGGCGTTACAAATCCTGCGATTGTGCATATAAGTGCTAAATGAATATGACATCACTATTGCGCTAACTGATATAACATAGTTAAGCTTGTTATTAACTGCACCTTTGTGCACTGTTCCTCGTGATGTATCGCCCTGAAATTCTATTGTAATTTAAGTGCACATGGTACTTTTTTGTTTTTTTATCTGTATTGCTCGCTTCACAATCTATCCTAATGACTTACCAACACAATCACAACACTGATCCCAAAGGTTTCCCATGCACAGCATACAGTCTGAACAACAGGAGCAATTTCCATCCTTGATTTGGCACTGACAGAGTTCCTGCAGAGAATACAATTGCAGACTTAGAGCAATAGGTAAGAGTGCTGGGGAAACGGTTATACCTACTGTACATACATTCCCACATTAATCTGCCCTTTTGCAACACCTGCACCTCATGTTAAAAGAAAACATGGATCATAGTTCTGACTTTGTTACCACCATTTTCAACCAACTGTATTCATTGGTTTTTACTGTAAAATATGTAGTGATGGATTCTGTGCAGCCCTAGCTAATAAAAACTGCTCACAAACAGAAGTTAAAAAAATCTATAGTCCAAAAACTCTTACATAAATGATATGTTATGTGTCTTTGTAAGAAACAGTTTCTGGGCTATAAGGCAGAATACAACATCCTTTAATTAAGAAATGGAAGAGGGGAATGGGGGAGGGGAAAGAGACGCAACTGGAGAGAAAATGCAGAACAAAGAAATGGACAAAATAGATGAATGGGCATAGCGGGGTATGGAGGTACAGCAGAACCCAATGCTATGCCGAACAGGTGCATACAAAAATGTAACAGAGTAGACAAATAGGTAACCAAATTGATTGCAGGAGCTGACACAAAAGCAAAACAGTTGATGATATACAGACCCTCAGGTGTGACCATTTTTTACCTGCAACAAACATTTGCTGACATCACTTGCACAGAGGGCTTTATTACATCCATTTGAAGAAGAAACCATGCAGCAAACTGCTATGATAAATAGAAATCCTGCTGGATGCCACTTCCTTAGTTTTAATCCCCAACCTCTGATATCAGGACACTGAGAAAAAAGAATTACAATTAGATCACCATATTTAAAAATTTAAGGTGCTCCCTCACCTATGGTCTCCCTCGTATCTCTCTCGATAACTATGGCATTGTCCATTTAATCCTCACCTTGTTACTCTACTCAATGTCCTGACTGCCGTGCACGGACGACACTGACTTTTGTGACCGATAAGTATATGGGGAGGATGGGAGTCTGTATGAATTTACTTATATGTGTAGGTGGGGTATAGGCTTGCCTTACTAGCATGCCTGATGTACTTGACTATTTGCACACTGATTATATAATGATATTTGCACTTTGCTGAATTTACTTTTTGATACTTTTTGATACAGATTTTAATAAGATAAATAAATACTAAATTTTATATTAGCCGTTTTTCCTCTATCTGTTTTTTCTAGTTATATTAAGATTTTTTGTTAAGACAGCATTCAGGGCTGTTTCTAGCCATCTTGATGCCCTAGCGTGATCAGATCGCAATTCCATTGCGCTTAAAAGCCCAGTAGTGTGGCCTAGCCCTCCAAATTTTAGCATTAACACTTCAGTGCAAACTTCCCCAGAGTATTGCCATTACCTATTACAGTGCCAGCGGTGTATTACCATTAACCTTTCTGTGCCAGCAGACTTTCCTATTAATAATTTCAGTGCCAGCACTTTCCCAGAGTATTGCCATTAACCCTTCAATACCAGCACTTTCCCAGGGTATTACCATCAACACTTTCATTGTCAGCAGAGTACTACCATTAATCCTTTCAGCTGCCAGCATTGACATGGTGATATACAGTATGTAAGTCTTCTGCATTGAATTGTTCACTCCTTACCTAATCTTAAGTTCTAATTGAAGAGTTGGGTGGAAGTAAGAAAGAGGCAGGGGTAGTGATCTCATGGCTTCTAGTCACAGGGGCCACTGTTAAAAAGCCTGCAGCAGCTTTCACTTTGCCAGAACTGTTCTCCTCAGTACCAATAGCTGAGTTCATTCTCCCACCTCCTTCTCTCACCTTCAGTTCATTTGCAACATTGTTTCCAAGTAGAGTAAGCTGGCCTCTCTACTCACTACAATGTTGCAAATTACAACAGCAGAACAAGGAGGGCAGTTCTAACTCAGCTAACAAAGCTGAAAGGGAGATGCTCTTTGTCTAGGTGGCCTATGCCTAAAAATGGCCCTGGCAGCATTGGAAATGGGCTAATATTACTGCTATTAATCTGCAGGAACCAATCAGATGTTGGCTTTTTATTAGGTTACTGCAGTTAAATAACATCTGATTGTTTCCTTCAGATTAATAGCACTTGCAAACATTTGCACCTCTTGTTGCATCAGCCCCTCCATCTTATTTATTTTATGGATATTATTCTGTCTGTAACTGATCTATCTTATATGGTGGCCTTCACTTCAGCCACACCACTAGACCCGATAATAAATAAGGTGGGGGAGTTGGTATTCTTCTCTCTGAGCGCTGTTCTTTCAAACCCATCACACCCTTACCAGCCCTTTCCCACCTATCTTTTGAGTTCCACTTAGTCCGTGTCTACTCTCCCACACCCCTACATATTGCGGTTATTTATCGACCACCCGGCCCGACCACCCCTTTCTTTGACAACTTCTCTGCTTGGTTGTCCCACTTTCTATCCACTGACATCCCCTCAATTATCTTAGGGGATTTCAATATCCTCATCGATACCAACACCTCTGCTGCCACTAAACTTCACTCTCTTACCCCCTCCCTTGGCCTTACACAATGGCCCTCTGCTCAGACCTATTGTAATGGACACACACTGGATCTGGTCTTCGCCCACCTCTGCTCCATATCTAACTTCTCCAACTCTCCCTTTCCTCTGTCCGACCATAATCTTCTCAAATTTAATCTTGTGTCATCTGTCCCAGCCGTAAACCCTAACAACCAAACCTACAGATGCAGGAACCTGCGTAATCTCGACCCCCATTCGCTCTCTGTCCCTCTCCAACTACTTAACTCTATGCCCTCCTTCTCTGACCCTGACCTTGCAGCTGTCCACTACCATAATACTGTTTCCAATGCTCTCGACTCTGTTGCTCCCTTATCCACCCGCCACCTTGGTTGCAAGAACCCACAACCATGGCTTACGGACCAGATTAAAAAGTTGAAAAGGCAATCCTATATAGCCGAGCAACGCTGGTGCAAGAGTAACAAAAACATTGACTTTCTCGAATTTAAAAGTGTCATTTGTCGGATCAGAGGTGCTTAGCCAAACAAAACTACTTCTCTTCACTCATATCCTCCCGATCCCATAAACCCAAACAGCTCTTCAAAGTATTCAACTCCTTGCTCTCCGTCCCCGACTGCCTTAGTGCCATCTCTGCCTTCATGTCCTCCCGCATCCTCAAACTAAACCTGGACAAAACTGAACTTTTCCCACCCTCACAATCTGTTCCCCTCCCTAGTCTTACTATTAATATTAACAACACACCCATATCCCCATCTCTTCATGTCTGCTGCCTAGTAATAATGCTAGATTCCTATTTTTCCTTCAAATCTCCTGTCAATTCGCTTGCCAACTCCTGTCGAATCCAACTGAAAAACATCTCCCACATTCGACCCTTCCTCTCGAATGAAGCTAAACAAATCTTAGTCCATGCCCTAATCATATCCCGGCTGGACTACTGCAACACACTCCTGTGTGGTTTCCCAAACAACCACCTGGCACCGCTTCAATCCACTCTCAACTCTGCTGCCTGGCTCATTCATTTTCTTCTTGCTTCTCTAATGCATCTCCTCTCTGCTTACCTTATCCTATAAAGCACTATCCAACACAGCCCCTCCATATATCTCAGAGCTGATCCAGCAATACTGTCCCAGGCGCGACCTGCGCTCCGCAAACGATAGCCTCCTCTCATCCACCCTGGTCACCTCTTCGCATGTCCGCATTCAAGACTTTACTCATGCTGCCCCTCTGCTCTGGAACTCCCTTTCTCCGTCTGTCCGTCACTCACCGTCCCTTAACACCTTAAAACGTAACCTTAAAACCCACCTCTTTAGACTAACATATAACCTGGCCTAAACATTACCCTTCTTACTACCCAATATGATCCAACCCCTTTCACACTCCACTGCCAATCTAATTACAGCCTTCCGATTCCTGTTACCTTATGTCTCCCCCCTATCCTCTAGTCTGTAAGCTCATTGGGCAGGGTCCTCTTTCCTATTGTATCACGGTATTGCTGTAAGGAACTCCTCACTCTGTTTACTTATATAATGTATTACCTGTGTATGTAATATGTATGACTTTGTATAACATGTATTATCCTGTATGTAATGTATGACTATGTAATTGTAAAGCGCCACGGAAATGTTGGCGGTATATAAATCAATAATAATAATAGTATATTTTTTTAAAACAATGAGACAAACAGCCTGATGCACATAGTCGCTATCGGTAAAACGGTGCAAACAGCCAGTGATTCTATATGCCTATAGCAGCTCTCTAAATGCCGTTTTTCTGTTTCTACCAGCTATTAGGCAATGTGAAGATACACTTCCTTGCAGAGTGTGTCTTTCCATTAGCTGCATCGCTAATAGTAGAAGAGAGGAGAAGTGGAACAGATTGCCATAGGAGACACTGAGTAAGTATCGCCGGAGTTAGTACAGAGGGGTGAGGACTGAGTAATTTAGGTCTTCATCCTGGGTATTATGCAGCTATAGAGGAAGAGGAGGGGGAGGTGAGTTAACAGAACGAAGATCAGGTTCATTCTAATGTAACGTATGATACTCCATGTTGAGGAATAAACACCCCCACTCTACTCTGACAAATTTGTTAAAGTGGTCAGTGAGTGTTTTAGTTCTATAGAGGTTTAAGTGATTTTCCTTCTCCTGGAAAGTAGGATGAGCTTCTTGTAAAAGTAAAATCCCCTATAAAACACCACAACTATTTCAACTGTTAAAGCATATAGTAATTAATCAGTAATGAATGTACATAATTCAGGTAAACTTGCTGCCAGCAAGTCTAAATCTTTTAAGAGCAGCATCACCTATACAGCATTTTGTCCAATCTTTTGTTGTTTACATGAGCTGTTAGTTATTTGTTTTACATTAGTTACATCCGCTCAATAAAACATTAAAGAAGTGATTCAGTGTTGTAGCTTTGCCAGGTGCAGAGTGCTGATGTACACTAGGGAAATATTGGGAAAAGCAGAGCAATGATCATTCTCAGATAAATGTGTTTAAGGGATGTAGGTGCTGCATAATAAATAATAAATAAAATATATGCTTATGAAGGTTCATTCATCCAGGTCATGGTATATCTGTTGTATTCAATTAGAGAACTAATCTTCAAGTCCAGTTGATCTAATTGAATACAACAGAAATAATATATATATACATTTTTCTAAAAAAACAAAAAATTAAACCCACCCGTCCCCATGTGTGTGGGCAACGTTTAGTGTATTCCTTGTAAGGACTAAAACTTTGTAACGAAATAATTGTTTTTTTTTTTTTTAAAAAGGGCTCGTTCACACTACATCAGTTTGTATCTGTTTTTCAAACCCAGGTGCGTTTAAAAAAATGGACAGGCAGTAAGGGCTAGGCCACACCAGCGTGTTTGCGCACACATTTTGCGCTCGTGATTGCGCCCGCGATTTTCACTAAAATGGAAATATGGAATGCGAAAATTCCCGGGATTTCTGGTGCGCATGCGATTGCGCGGCCATTCAGGTTTTGGTAACACATGCACTCACCATTTTTGGTGCGTTAACACATGCGTTTCCATAACGAAAAATGGCAAAAATGCACGCGCAAATGCTAAACGCACAAGAATAGTGTGGCCTCTGCCTAAAACTCCACAGGATTTCATAATATCGTTCACACCTGCTGCATTATAATCTGTTCTGTTCCAGTCGGTTTAAAAAACGCACTGCAAGCAGCATTTCTGTCCGTTTTTTCATGCATTTTCTATAGAAATCTATGGAATACACAATGTGAAAAAATGGATGCAAAAGTATGAAAAAAATGGATACAAACTGACAAACACATGCTGTGCGTTACTGTCAGTTTCTAGTGTGAGCGTAGCCTAAGCAAAAAAAACCCAAAGAAACAAGTGCCCTCCGTATCAAATCAGCTATTAGAAATAGAATCCCCAGTAAATAGGACATATTTCAAAAGATAAATAAAATCCACAAAAACCGATGATCTAATTCTTGCACACCTATAGGCCCACATGCTATGTTGTAAACATTATCACCAGGAAAACTCCATTCTGCAGACACTAGTAGGTGCTTAATCCCACCCCTTATAGCCCTCTGAAGCCACACCTGGTTTGTTCATTGGCCACTTCAATCTGCAGTTTCTTCTGGTGTAGAAAAAGCCAAACAGCTTTCCAGGGCCTGTAGTTTTTATGTAGTTGCGCACCTCACTTCCTTTAGGAGATGTAGTTAAACAACAGCTGAGGGCCACACACTGTACATCCATTAAAATAATATTATGTAGTACTTTTAAAACATTACAATCCTTTCTCCAAGGACCTTTTCTTTTAAATGGGCCCCTCTGGGAAAGGAGGTGCAAGAAAATTGTGTCCCAAAGACAGATCTGGACATACAGTCGGGCTTATCAAAGTTACTGGAAGTTTTCTACACTCACCCGACTCCCCATACTGTCGTCTTTTGCTCCTGGTCCTAGTTTTTTCTTCTTCCCAGCAGCCCTCAGCTCTATGTCCAGGGAGAAAGAAATGTGTGTGCGGAAGGAGCCTCAGACTGTCTGGCAGGGGAGAGCTCTGTGTGTGGTATGGGGGGGAGTGGAAAGTGGGAGAGGGGCTGTCAGTGGAGAAAAACGGTGTTCTTTTTTAGACTAAAAAGAAAAAACTAGGAACATGTGGGGAAGATTAGAGACCAGCTGTGAGCATAAAAACCAAATGGAGACAATGGCTGGATGGCAAGAGGTAGTTAAAGAAAGATAAAAATATAATTTTTTAAAAGTCCTACCAATACTACCAGCTTTAATAAAAGAAAATAAAACATGGAATTTAAATGCTTGGCAAAGCATAAGGCAGTAATCCAGCCCCTGGGATATGTACTACACTTTGCAATTGGCCATCCAATTGTCAGCAGTTGACCAAGACAGCATACTTTCTAACATTTTCCCTTTTTCTAATTAGAAATGCAACAGGGATATATCATTATCCTTACCTGCAGATCTTCATAAAGTATACCTGGAGCTGGACAATACCATCTCCCCTGCTGCAAGGCTAGTGTATACCATCCCCCCCGCTGCAAGGCTAGTGTATTCCATCCCCCCTGCTGCAAGGCTAGTCTATACCATCTCCCCTGTTGCAAGGCAAGTCTATATCATCTCCCCTGCTGCAAGGCTAGTCTATACCATATCCCCTGCTGCAAGGATAGTCTATACCATGCCCCCTGCTGCAAGGCTAGTCTATACTATCCCCCCTGCTGCAAGGCATGTTTATACCATCCCCCCTGCTGCAAGGCTAGTCTATACCATCTCCCCTGCTGCAAGGCTAGTCTATACCATCCCCCCTGCTTCAAGGCTAGTCTATACCATCCCCCCTGCTGCAAGGCTAGTCCATACCATCTCCCCTGCTGCAAGGCTAGTCTATACCATCTCCCCTGCTGCAGGCTAGTCTATACCATCTCCCCTGCTGCAAGGCTAGTCTACACATCTCCCCTGCTGCAAGGCTAGTCTATCACCCCCCCGCTGCAAGGCAATGTCGATACCATCCCCCCTGCTGCAAGGCTAGTCTATACCATCTCCCCTGCTGCAAGGCTAGTCTATACCATCTCCCCTGCTGCAAGGCTAGTCTATACCATCCCCCCTGCTGCAAGGCTAGTCCATACCATCTCCCCTGCTGCAAGGCTAGTCTATACCATCTCCCCTGCTGCAAGGCTAGTCTATACCATCTCCCCTGCTGCAAGGCTAGTCTATACCATCTCCCCTGCTGCAAGGCTAGTCTATACCATCCCCCCTGCTGCAAGGCTAGTCTATACCATCCCCCCTGCTGCAAGGCTAGTCTATACCATCTCCCCTGCTGCAAGCTAGTCTATACCATCCCCCCTGCTGCAAGGCTAGTCTATACCATCTCCCCTGCTGCAAGGCTAGTCTATACCATCTCCCCTGCTGCAAGGCTAGTCTATACCATCCCCCTCTGCAGGCTAGTCTATACCATCCCCCCTGCTGCAAGGCTAGTCTATACCATCTCCCCTGCTGCACGGCTAGTCTATACCATTTCTCCTGCTGCAAGGCTAGTCTATACCATCTGCCCTGCTGCAAGGCTAGTCCATACCATCTCCGCTGCTGCAAGCAGTGGCGTAACTAGGAATCACTGGGCCCCCCTGCAAAGCTATGATGGGGCCCCTATCAGCGCTTCATCCACAGGGATTTTCTGGAAGGAGGCTATATCTGTCATAGGAAAAATAAGAAGATGAGGGTTCCTGGGCCCCCCTGCGGTTGCTCTGCCCCTGCTCCCTGGTAGTTACACCCCTGGCTGCAAGGCTAGTCTATACCATCTCCCCTGCTGCAAGGCTAGTCTATTCCACCTCCCCTGCTGCCAGGCTAGTCTATTCAACCTCCCCTGCTGCAAGGCTAGTCTATTCCCCTCCCCATTCTGCAAGGCTAGTCAGTGTGGTGAAGCTGCAATACTAAATGACTTGGGTGATATCTGCTTGTCAGTCCAATCTACAATTACAAAAGTGTAGGACATAGCACAGGTTCAACTAAAGCTGTTTACACATGATAGCTAAATCTCATTTGAAGCATTCATTAGATTTATGAATTTAGGATTCACAATTCCAGAAGTGGGGAGTACTTTTGTGTTACCAGCCTGTTAATCTTCTATGAGATATTTGATTTCTTGAGAGCCTGAAGGCAACTATTTAGCAGTAGATAAGGATAGGTACACACATGGTGATATTTTGACACAGCCGCAACCACCAATAATTAATCCCTAACCAGCCAAACTGTCCAGTCAATCGGTTCAAAATATCCCCTTGTGCAATGGCGTAACTAGGAATCAATGGAAAAACTATGATGGGGCCCTTAGCCCTGTTTCATCTACAGTGGCTTTCTGGGAGGAGGCTATGTCTGCCATAGGAAAAATAAGAAGATGAAGCCCCTCTGCTCCCCTGGTAATTACGCCCCTGCACTTGTGCATGCCTAGCCTTAAACTGAAACGCTCATTATAAAATCTTATACACAATCAGATTAAATAAGTGTATCTGCACTACACAAGATAGCTCAGATGCCACCTCAGCAACCGGGTCACAATTTTGTGCAAAGCTGCAGGGGAGATACTGCTAGCTCAGTGCCTGTACTACAGTGAAAGTATAATAATGACTAATGTCTAATCACTAATCCAACAGATTACAATGACAAAAAAAAGATCACTTGTATAAATTCTGCCACAGTGTGAGTTGTAATTTTGCACCTGAGGAAGGGGGAGAACCCCGAAACATTGTGCATGCTAGCACGTCACAAATAAATAATTGAAGTTTGAAAGAGTGCGTTTTCTCTACAAATATCTATTTCAATGGTTAACTACTGCTGGTGGTAAGCAGTATCAGGAAAGCAGCACCATCAACATAATAATAAACTAAGGAGTGCGGGGAACAACACTAACTACTAAAGAAATTCACTTTTACACCCACTTACCTAGATCCTAGTAAATTTCTAGATCTTGCTTGGTAAAGCCTTTGGCTTGTCCTTATTGCTTGTGGTGTGTTTTCATCTGACCTTTTCTTACCGACCTTGCCTGTTTTTCTGATTCTGACCCTGCAATTTTTGGACTGACTTCTGCCTGATTCCCTATTCTTCATTCTAATCCTTTGTACTGTGTTTGGCCGATGGACCCTCCGTGTATGACCCCAAGCTCTGTTTTGACCCTGCTTTTGCCTTTTTCTCATACACTGTCGGACTTGTCTAAATCTGTTCTTAGTGGCTCCTAGTGTTTTCTTGAATATCCTCGGCCTCAGCGCAGATACCTTACACTTTAAGACATCTCCCCCTCCCTCCCCCCTTTTTTCTTTTCTCTGCTGATTCTCATAAATGTTGCAGAAAGAGGTCAGGCATGGGTCACATGTTGTAATTTCTGCTTCTGGAGTGACAGGTCTTTCCTTGTAAATGATGTGTTTTTAAATGATGATTTCTCAGAATCTACAGCTCAGATTTAACATTTGAAAAATGTTTTGGGGCAGTGAGTTCTTGCTGTATCTAAAGGTACACTTTTTGAAAAATGTTAAAAGTACAGATACCCTTTAACTGCTATATTTGTTCACACCATCTTTAGCAATTTAGTGAGCTTGTCATAAGCTTGAGCATGCAGGACATTGTACGGCATTTCAGGTTAGTCCTATATATTTTAGCTTTCTAACAATTGCAGTGGGGGGTGTTTATATATAATTTTTAATTTGAGAGCTGGACTTTAAAAGTAGACATGGGAACTGCCCATTAAAATAATATCAGAAATCCCCCCTTTGAAAATCCTATTTGATTACTTTTTTGTGGTATTTTGATTGGGGGGTGTTCAGTGGCGTAACAACCGCCTCCGCCACCCCCACGACGGTAGCAGGGCCCGCCACAAGCCCACTGTCACTGCAGCGATCAGGCATTTTTAATGGTTCAGTTCCAGAAGTTCAGGTCTGTTTTTTTTAACAGCTGTTTAAAAACGGCTGGTCATGGAAGACATTGTGGGAAGGAGTCGGGCCCGGCCTCCAATTTCGCGGGGGGTGGCGCGGGCCCCTGCAGATATGCCCCAGTGGGGGTTTGTGATCCTGAGTCTGTGCCCTGGCGCAGGAGGGAGTGGCTGGGGATGATACAGATTCTGGACCCTGACTAGTGGGGCATGTTTTTCACAGGAGCTAGGAAAAAGGTAAGAAACGTACCTTTTGCCCAACCACACTGACAGGATCCGACCGCTTCCTGGTTCTGGTCAACTATAGCGGGCATGCACGGATTTCAGTGTGACAGTGGAGGATCACGCGAAAGGTCAGTTTCTTCTATCTTCGTTCCTGGCTACACAGAAATTGATTGAAGAATGGGAGGTAAGGCACAAACAGGCCAATGTAACACAATTTCTTATCATTAAAAACCGTGCTAATTTTGCCCCAACCAATCACATGTTATGTACCATTTGAAAGCTAAAATCTGATTGGTTGGGGCAAAATTAGCACGATAAGAACTTTTAATACATAAGCCTGAAAGATCCTTAACCTCCCGGTCTCCAATCAATGCATTAAATGTATAGTTCACTTTTCCAGTGAACTATTCCTTTAATAATATCCTATGCAGCACCACAGTATAACTAGGAGTGTGTATGGTGTGTATTATGCATATTTGTGACAAAGACCGACATGTAGTCAATTGAATTTAATTTTATTTACAAAATGGACAGTGTTGGAAACAGTCGTACCACCTAAGAGAGGGGAAGACATTGGGAGAATGTTACTTCAAAAATAATGTCACTGTTTAAGAAAATTTAGTTCACTAACACCGAAGGGGATGAAAGACGCATGGTTTTTATTTCCGTTTATTTTACAGAATGTAAACTAGGCTCCAGAAGGTACAAATTTCTGTCATAATGTTTAAATGAGCACCCTGTATATATGTATATTACTTAATTGCATGGTTTGTACCAAATGTACCCTTTTGCTAAGTAATATATGGGTAGGCCACTAGATGGCAGTTTCCTCTTGATTTCACAATATTTTTTAATCTCCACGTTTCAGAAGAATCTGGATGCCTTTTAATAAACTTATACACCTGGGGCATGTATTACTTCACAGATTGGAGGAGATCTCCACAAAATTTTGGATTCTGACAATGGCCTTTTAGAAATATATTCTGTGGACTTTGCCTTATAATGTGAGAGGTAACTTAATGGTGTAATTTCCTTTTTGCTTTTATAATCTGTGCTGTGTTTTGGCTCACTTACACTTGAAAAAGGGTTTTGTTTTTTTTTGCTATTAACACAGTTCCTTGTTTTGGAATGTTATTGCCATTCAGGGTCCTATTGCTTTTTTGCATTGGATATGAGCTTACTTAGCTTGTCAGTCATATTCAGGGTACCTAGAAACTCACAGTATCTGGAAAGCCTCCCTAGCTAAGAGGCAATTATATCTCTGCTACAGTATGGGCACTACAGTGGGAAAATTTAAGCTGGGTACACATAGAACAGATTTATAAAAAATGACAGATTCTATTCAAAGCTGCCTGTTATCAGCTATAAATTCGAACATTCCCTATGGTTTCTCTGTACTTTGTATAGTTTATTTAGGGATCAAGTGGCTGCTTTTGGCTAAATACTAAATTATAGGGACCAAACAATTATTATTTTGCAACCGACAGCCCCGTGGCCAGTGGCAGTACTTTGCCCGTTTCTCCACCATACATGTGGCTGATAAAATCAATTGGCTTTTTAATGGTACAGTGTATATCTAGCTTAAAATTCTGACCAAAAGCTGTGTGCCCTAATAGCAGCCTTGATAACGGTGTAAATGCATTTATAAGGCAGCTGTGGAGGTTGCATACATAACACTTAAGATAAAAATACATTTGCATTTGTTTTATTGTTACATAAATAATACACACAAAAGTACACTTATAGTAATTACAGTTTTCAGTTAAACGTGGCTTGTATAAGAGGTAAGAATTAAAATAAGGCAACAGTAGGCATCTACAGAGGGTATCTGCTATTACATCTTTCTGGTTATTATTATACAGAGAATGGAAAACTCACTCCTTTTTGAATTTGCTAAAAGTTTACCAACATGTTGCATAGTGTTACATTCATGAGAACCTTTACTTTGGGTGGTGCAAGTAAATAAAGGAACTAGGTAACAGCAATTAGATTTAACAAGACATTTATCATGAGAACTGATACACCATAATATTGAACCAGGACCAAGTTGTCAAAATGAAAGAGAAAGAGAAAAGGTTTCCACATTATATTCCTGGTGTCTCTTTTCTGCTACACATCTCTTACACTGTGTTAGAATAATGTTTTAAAAATCTGCTACACATGCATATATCTATTTTCAATAAACTTTCTCCATTCATGCCAATGTTTTCATCTACCCTATCCTTTTGTTTTATTTTACAAATTTCCTTTTCAGCTAAAAATTATGTTTCTCTCTTGCTTGTCCCAACTATCCTTGCATACATCAAGATTTAAAGATAAATATGTGCCACAAACTTTCAATGAATGTATGGTAAATGACAAATTATATCAAGTTTTTGTACAAGTTTTTGTCTTTCTTATTCTTTCTTCTTTATTATAAAAGTAGTAGTTATTTACAATTTCCACTACTAGTCCCGATTATACCAATTATATATTTAATCCAAATCTTCTATTTACATTATGTATTTATTTTACACAAATATCCATCCTATAATGTGCTCATGCTTCTTGTCTGAAACAAAGAACATTTATTTTATACCCAGCTTTATCTATTATAGGAAGCCCTTCTTCTTTACACATATTGAAAATAAGTCATACAACAATGGAGAATTTGCCTCAGAATGTCTCGGGCATTCTGGTTGATTTTGCACCTGACAAAGGGAGTAGCAAGATAGGCCAACTACAATCACTCTTATATAAATTAAGTAGAATATCTCAACACATGCTACAATAAGGTTCGGAGCACACAGGACAATTTTTCAGTCCGATCTATTGGTCTCCCCCATATTTCGGTCTATCGGGCCGAAATATTGGTGGAAATTTTAGATGCTACTAAATGATCTGTACATGAAAATTCAATCAGAAATGTTGATGAATTGTGCCAGATCATGTTGTTTTCAATGGGCTGTGTGATCAGCTGTATCAAAATGTCCGCTGTGGCCCTTTTTTTTCTTACCGGCAGACGACCCATCAGTGGATTGATTAGTCTAAGACTGGTATATAAAACTTTTATGCATTAAAAGTTAATACAGGGTACAAAAAATGGGTCTAATTTGTTTCTGGCACCATTGCTATTAATTGAAAAACATGATGCAATTTTCACAATGCTCAAAAGAAAATAATAAAGTAAATTAAATGGCATGTCTGCACATGCTCAAGCTTATAAAAAGCTCTATGAGCCAAGAGTGGAGGCAGATACATTTTCCATAATGGAAAAAACCTTATGATTAAATATCTGGTTACAAATGGATGTAATAAATTTGTAAAAATAGCATTTGGGGTTGAAACAAATAACTGACAAGTCACCAGTTTTTTGTTTTAAGGGTAGTTGTGCCCTTTAAATTAAAAATGTAACCCCTACTTTCAAATATAATTGTATTAGACGTTACCTCAGAGTTCCTGTGACATTGTGCTTTTATATGTTTCATGTTTATACTCTTCTACAGAATGACTTTTATTACCCATATAATTTAGAGCAGGGGGTACATTGTGCATTACTTGTGCATAGCAATACCACCAGTTTTGATTAGTACATTACTTTGTCTACAGTCTCATGTAGCAGTGTACACTACACTAATTTATTCATATTGTATTACAATATAAATTATGTGAATAAAATTTCATGCTTACACAAGTGTTATGATATATATATATATATATATATATATATATATATATATATATTATAGGTGTGCTGCTGTGGAAATTTGCATTGCCACAGTTTTATAAAACTCTGAGCTAAAAGTTAGTATCATACCAAGAAACCAGCTTGCCATATGATCAATTTTTACATTAAATATATATCTGGCAAAATATAGTATATTATATTGTTTTGTGCTTTCTTTTTTCACCCAAAGATTAATTTGCAGTTGACTTGATTAAAAATAAACAAGGCACAGAGCATTATATAACTTACTATTTTTATAGCATGGATTTCCATGTTCTACTGTTTACCTTTTATTATAGAGAGCACCTGTTTAAACCCCACCGGCATCTAAACACTTTAACACAATTCTCCCCATGTCACAAAAGATTTATATCTTACTTCTGGCTCAATATTAGCTCACTAGGCTGTAGCCAGATATGCTACAAACAAAGTGACAACATAACCAAAAAAGAAATATTAACTAAAATCCATGCGTGCTCTCACAAAAAGTAATAATATTAAAATGTTTTTTATTATCTCTTCTTTTGCTTGTGAAGGTTCTCATTCATCCAGGTCATGGTATATCTGTTGTATTCAATTAGATCAACTGGACTTTTAGAAGTTTAGTTCTTGAAGACGTTTCACTAGTCATCCGACTGGCTTTCTCAATTCAGAATGACTTGTACAAGTGATTTAGGCTTTATGTGAAAATAAAGAAACAAAGCCTACTACCATCAATCCCAAATTATATAATTTTAAACTGTATTTTTGTTCAGACTATAACGAAAAATTGTTAACCAATCCTGAAATTTAAAAAATATTTACCAATATGTACTACTATAAACTGCTATACGTATAAAATTTTGTTAATAAAAAAAAAAAAAGAAATATTAACTGATAGCCTCAATGTTTGCTTTCACCAATTGTGAACCAGATGAAATTAGGTTGCACCACAATGCTTTTTGGTGCATCAAAGCACTCTGAGCCTCAAGGTGACATTACAGTTTAATGAACAAGAAACCTACAGGCACTGTTTCCACCAAGTCCAGGCACTTTAGATATTTTAAGCACTGGTGTAGGATCTTTACTGGAGCTACCTATAAACATTAGTTTGAACACTCGTCTGACCCAAAATATACTCATAATTTAGCTTTCTGCCCAAAAACATACTTGTGCAAATAAACACTGGTCACTTATAACTGACGCTGTCTTTTTGGGTCAATATTTCCTTATCATACTTTAAACTTAATTTTATTTATTTTTTCATTACTTTTACAAATTCCACTGTAAGACTGTAATTAGTCTTCTTTTGTAAACAATTACTATATATTTTGCTAAGGCCTTGCTAGATTGAGAAGAATTATAACCCTGAGGCTCTACATTATTTAAGATGGTTTATATTGCTATTTGACAATTGTTTTGCCATGGTATAGCTGCATCGGTCATGTCTAGAAAAGTTGCATATGGAAATGGGAGGAACTGACCAAGAAAGTAACCAACTTTCTCTAATAAACAATAAGAACTACTCAATTAACAGAAGATTAAAATGCTTATCTTCTTTAAAGAGAATAACATTGTAATAATGAATATTAATAAATAATCATATATTCGGATGATTTTCCTTTCAATAGAGACTTCATCTGTTACATTTTTCATGTTTAAATGTGAAAAAGGACATGTAAACTGTGCCAATTTTTTTCCCAACTAATCACAAATAAAGATTAATTACCACTAATCTTAAATCTGCTTTTTTAATTCTAATAAAAAAATCCTGTAAACATTTTTCTGACTAAATTAGAAGTTTGCACGTAATATTTTACCCTTATTTACACTTGAAAAAGGACCATGTAATTGTCCAAAACATGTCATGTGAATAAATGCTCAAGCAATTTCCTTTTGAGTTGCGTGTAAGTCCTGTTAGGTACCTCTTCACTTTTTAAGATTTTATCTTTTTTCCTGTAGTCAATACCAATAAAATTTAGTCTGTTCTGCAATAAAAACTAACTTTTTTTAAAAAAAAACTACCGCTTAAAAATGCATTTCTGTAAAATAATATGTTAAAGGGTAACTCCAAATTCTTTAAGCTACCTGCTGCTGCTGAGGAATTACAACTTACACAACCACGATACCTCAACAGTCTCCTCTCAGTTTCCTGTGGCGTCATGGCCAATGGCAACAGGATCAGAGGAGAAGGGGCTTCCAGTTGTGTAAGCTGTAATTCCTCAGTGTGGAAGCGTTGGGTGAATTTAATGAACCAAGGGTTTTGAAGGGTAATCATTCAGAACATGAAAAGTTATTTTGGGACTAGAGTTGCCCTTTAAACAGAAATCCTTATTATCAGTCCTAGAGCATGTGCAAAAGATTCAGGAGCAATAATAATGTTCTGGCGCTGATAATGCTTTAATGGGAACAGTTTAATTTAGGTCTGACTGAGTTTTTTTATTTTATTTTCAATTGTGCAGGTATGTGTGGACTCCCTTCCAGTGACTGATTAGCCTATAGCAGAGTTTCTAATGACCTTAACCATACTTAAGACATCCCACCCTGCCATATGAGGCTTCCGGGCAGGGTGGAGAAAGGGTGCGTGATGAAGGTGGAATTGAGCTCTAATTCATTTACTCATTAGATGGAGGACTTAAATGACTTTGGTTTAAAAAATAAATCTTCAGTATACATTCTTACTCTAGCTAAAATGTATATTTAAAACAATTGTATGTAAAAGAAGGCCATTGCAAAGGCTATTCATGTTCATCTTAAAAAAACATCTTTCTGTATTTCTTTCCCCCCCTAAAATGTATATAGTTAAATCTGCCCCAAAAAGGCAATATTTAGTATTCTGAGAGATGTAATTCTAGCCTGAATTGCTGCCTGATGTTCTGCTTCCTCACTTTCTGCTTCCTGGTTCTTCTAATTAGTAGCTGTCAATCATGGATAACTGATGACATCACAGCCAATGGCCAAATGCTATTCCCCTAGCTGCCTCCTTTGAGCTTTGGTGTTGTTGGGGGTGATTTAACATACATACATTTTCCCATAAATATGCCATTTAAAAATACTTTTACTTCAAAGGGCACTTTCAATATTTCTTTTCTAGCAGTAAGCCATGCCTTTCTTTACCATGTTAATTAAGTACTTTTTTAAAATTTTGTTTAAATTTTTGTAGATAGTAATTTGCCCCTTTTCTCTGCCTGTCATTATCAATAATGTTTTGCTTCACTTATTTTCCACATTTCATTCTCAAGTTTCAGCTTAGGAGTGTATTTGTTTACTGATCTTTGGTGTTGTCACTTAATAGCAGATGAGGTGTCTTGCTGATACTAGATAAAATGTATCCATCCGTTCTCTGCATCCTGAGCAGATGTTAACTGAGTTTCAGGAGAAAACAGGCTATAATTTCTGCCTCCATTATTGTCCCAGAATTCCTCTGCCCCCACCTGATAGCGAATGGCAAACTGCAAACATGGTGCTTGAGACTGATCCTTGGATGGTAGAGGGAGGCGAAAGGTGAAAAGATCTGTACCTGGGTGCCCAGGTCCCCCATGACACAAACGTGCAGCATACAGGGCATGTGTCTCCTGGTAAGAATTCCATCCATCTACTGTGTAACGCACAGTGACCCTTTTCTCATATGCCAGGTCAAGAACCCTTACAGTACCCCAGAGGAAACAGCTTTCACAGCGCATGCTTTGCAAACACACACGCTGTTGCCATGTCTGCTCATTCCATGAACATCGTTCCCATGTCTTCTTTTCCCAAACTCCTGGTCCTGAATGCCAGCTGGGGGGCAAACCATGCCGGGCCTTGCACCAGCTCTGAGACACAAAATAGGTTTAGTTTATATATATGATCGTTAGACAAATATATAACACTATCAGGGAGATTCAATAAAAGTTCTTATCGTTTAAAATGGTGCTAATTTTGCCCCAACCAATCAGAACTTATGTAACCTTTTGAAAGCTAACAACTGATTGGTTGGGGCAAAATTAGCACCATTTTAAACGATAAGAACTTTTATTGAATAACCCCCTATATGTTTAAAAGGTAATATTTTCTATATTTACATTATTAATATAAGTATGACCATGAATAATCTGCCCCTCCCCTTAAAAGTACCTGAACCGCTTGTTCCTCACCACTTGGTATGCTCCCTATCAGTTGTGATATTTATCAATAGATTCACTAGCCAGTCTGTTCGATTCCCACCTGTAAGCTGGCTACACACCATCCAATAATTCGGCCCGACTAACTGGCATTTCAGTGTTTTGGTTGTTCGGGATGTATTTTTACTTTCCAGGGCTGGCCACGATTGTCCGCTGACCACTGTTCGCCCGAATCAGACACATCCGAACACCATGTCCATAGAGGACCGCACACTTTGTCACAGCAATCTGTGGGCTGCTACTTTTGCCGTTGCCGACAGTCCTTGCTCCTGAATGACTGGTCAGGAGGAAGAATCTGATCATGTGTACCCAGCTTTACAGTATGCCTGTGAGCTGGCCAATGGCTAGAACTGCTTCTTGCAGTTTTTATCTTCCCATTAGTCTTTTCACTCAAGAAGGAGTAAGACCAGACCAGCAAGGGAATATTTGGTAAGTATTACAGCTGATAGAGAGTGTACCCAGGGGTGAGGACATCAGGATCACGTCCTCACCCTGAGTACGTTTAAGGGGAAGGGATGGGTTGGCTGAGTATAATTGTACATTCAATACACCTTATATCCAATTGGCTTCCTATATGAGTGGTGAAACATCTTTAATTAATAAACTTTAAATGACAATTATACATAGCATTTTAGGTCTTTTTTTATGCATCCACATTTGCATAATTGGAAATCAATTGGCCTACCAGCAAAACTTCAGTAGGGCCCCTCTCTGCTTCATTTACAGTGGTTGTCTGGGGGAGGCTATATTTGTCATAGGAAATGTAAGAATTTGGGTTCCCCTATGGTTGCAGGGGGGAATGTGGATATCTGAATAATTAGCACAGTTCAGTGTTTTGTTTGTTAGGAAAGAAACAAAATAGTCTACTCATACATATGCAGGAGAGAGGAGAATCTTATTCAATACAATATTGGGTTTCAACTGTAAAGGTGGCAGTTTCAGGCTAAATACAGGAATACCCAAACAATACCAATATATTAAACTTTGATTCCCAATGCCAGCAGGAGGATTCTGGGAGTCACAGTTCAATATACTTGGTAAAAGGTGAAAGCACCATACAATAATTTGGCCTGGCCGTCATTTCAGTGGATTGGGCTGGATATTTCTATAGTTTCTTCTTGCAGCAGCGACTGACCTGCAACCATTTGTTCGGGCAATTGTGTGGTCCTCTATGGAACGCTGGCTTGGTTATGGCTAACTTACTGATGTGGCTGCTTTTGCCACAACCTAGAATCCTTCCTCCTGGCCGATCAGTCGGAAGCCTCGAACGGACGGTCAGGAGGAAGGATTGGAACATGTGTACCCAGCTTAACAGGGGACAGAAATAAAAGATTAGGGTTATAAAATGAGAACTAAAGCTAAAATGTAAATGAATCTGAATGGATAACATAATACCTAACTAGCCAATTACTCTTACAGCATTATTAAAAAATCTGGCATTTCCTGATTTTGTAGCCTTTCTTTCAAGTGACTAACAATTGCGTTTTTGGCTGTTAAGTCTTTATTACAGAAGCTTCACAGACAGGATTCCCAAGTGTTAGCTGACAGCTCTCACATGGGGGGCTAGACAACTCAGTAAACATGTGCAACTATATATCTGGGTTCAGGACACACTTTGAAAAGACAAAGAATGCAGAATAAAAATATGATTTCTTTACAATGCTGCTGATTTTAAAAGGTAAGTGATACTGCTATGTTTAAAAAGGAAATATGGAATTGTTTTTATCCCCCCACTGTATCAGTTGTCCAACCAACTTAGATTGTAAGCTCTTCAGCACAGGGATCTTAATCCTAATGTGTCAAGGCACGCCACACTTAAATTAATTTATCCATACTTATTATATAAGTATTCTTAACCTATGTAAGAAACTATTGAATTTTTATATATCTGTATAATTGCTTTCACATATTCACTTGTTTTTATACTCTTCCACTTTAGAAATTAAATTATACATACATACATATTATAGCTTTGATCCTCCTTAATGCCAAGCATGGAAGACAGTGAATAGCGGAACAGCATTATAAAGTCAGATGATGAATGTCAAGGAACTGTAGATATTATGCTTGCAATTGTAGAAGGTCAAACAGTAAAAGTTTAAATGAATTATACATGTATACCACAAAGGAATGTCTGACATTTTAGAACCTACCGACTGCTCCTTGAGAAAACACTGTATTGCTTCACCTTGCAGCCTGTGGGTGACATGGATGGGGACACAGGGAATGTCCTCTCTCTTGAAATGACGTACAGACTCCAGTTCAAGTCCTAATGCATCAGCAAAACGAACTCTCTTCCTAGTTTCAGGGCTGCGTCTGCGTTCTCCCCGAACCACACACAACGCAGGAGCAGAGCGTGAGCGGCGCCTTCGAGGAGTATGGGACATAAGATCTGCAGAACTGTGTCCGGAACAAATACCATCTTCTTCCTCCTCTTGTTCTTCCAAACTTGGTCTGGCAGTTCTGTAATATGCTCGTTCATATAGCCCAGCAATGTAGCTTAGATTTCTAGGAATGTCCCCTGAAGGAGGGCGTGTGGGGCGAGACATTTTCCAAAAAAATATCCCCAAAACTGCAAAAAAAATTATACATAAACAAAGAGAATTCTGTAAAATCTAATCTCTAGGCAGCATATTGTTTTTCCTTTATATAAGATCATTTCTATACCTATCTCTCTTTTTCTGGCAACATTTACAATTTGCAGTCCACTAGTCTTAATACATTACTGTGTCTCTTCAACCTAGTTTCTCTGTACATGTCCTTATCTAACCCTGCCTTCCTGTCCCATGTAATATTAATTTGTCCTTCCCTTTGTCATTCAGATGACCTCCTCCCTGCTCCAACCCCCCACACGTCTCCTTATCACACTACCAAGTTCTTCTTCCACCCAAAGCCTGCATCTGAGTCTCATTCATCCAGCATCCCTAGCCTTTAAGGACCAATACCGTAATGTTTTGTATAGCACAACCTCCTGCAGTTGTCTGTCTGCATGAATGCGTGGCTCCCCCTTAACACTTAAAAAGAGACACTGCAGTGAGAAGCTGTTTATGACTGAGGAGTGGCCACTTTACACTGGGGATTTTTCAGCTGCAGCACTCCATTTGTTTTACAGCAACATCCAGGAATTAGATGCCCGGGTGATTAGTGGAATGTCTGAAAACCACAATACAGAGAAACTTTCTAAATTAATTATATCCATTCTGCAGTCCTCCATCTGTTGCAAATCTACAACACAGCTCAGGACTGGAAGTTTTAATAGAAAAAAAATACTTGGACTTACATTGTATAGAAAAGACATCTGCATTGAAAATAGGAACTGCAATCTGCACCGTGTTTTTATTTAATTATGTGATGTGTTACATTGTATGTTTGTTGTTATAAAAAAAAGTTTTGTGTGTACTATTGCCAGATTCCTTAAAACAGAGGTGTAATTAATCTTTGTCAAGTAATGTTTGCATTTGCAATAATATTATACTAATGAACCTTGTTTCAGATCATAGACTCCTCTTGCTTCTCAAGATGCAGTTTTGTCCAGGCACAAGAAATAGGAATGTGAATTTGCGTTGCTTTCTATATTTTTGTCAGCTTGGAATTAAGAGTTCAAAATGACTAGAGTGCGTAGAGGCTAAACCTCTCCTTTAAAAGCAGGGTACACACTGTTCAAGCACTTCCGACCAGTTGGCCAGGAGGAAGGACTGATGGTCACGGCAACAGTGGCCCCGGCAGAAAGTTTGCAACAACCGAGCGTGCGGTCCATAGAGGATAGCACGATTGGCTCTGGCTTTTGGACATGTCCGATCATGCGTTTGTCCAATTCAGACGACCGAACGGTTGGTCGCGTCTGAAACACTATGCAATTATGTTGGCCCGGTCGACTGATACACTGAACTATCGGTCAATAGGGACGAAATGATGTATTATGTGTACACAGCTTTAGAATGGCAAGTCATACACCATTTCTTTTGACACAAGTCAAAAGAATGTGATTTAGATCTCAACTTTCCTTTAAAGGACAATTCCACCCTCATAATAACATCTTTTAGAAAGAATGGCCTCTTTAAAATATGTTGATATATCATAGTTTGTCCTATGAATTCATTACTGTATGCCTGCTATACTTCTGGATGCTTGATGGAAACTGAGCAATTTAGAAACCTGTACTGAGCCTGGGCATGCTCAGAAGAGGCAAATAGGGGATTAACATTCAGTCATTGGCTGTGATGTCAACTGTCAAATCCATAACTGACAGTTACAAACTGGAAGAACCAGGAAGCAGAAACAGGACATTGTGCAGGATTTCAGGTTAGACTTATATATTTCACATTTCAAACTATCACCGTTTAGGGTTTTGGGGGGTGATTTACCTGTGTGTAAGTCTTCATTTTGGGCTGGACTTGCCCTTTAAATGCATCAAGATGCAGGACAGTATGAACATTATGTAAACTCCAGACATATATTTTCTCTCAATTATAAAATATGCATAACACTTTCATTCCTGTGTGCACCAGTGTCTCGCTTTGTGAATAGTTTGTGGAAAGCAGATCATAGCAGCTTAATCAGTGTTTTTTATTATAATTATTTATTACATGGTTTCAAGTAGTTTACCACCAAAAGATTTGCTTTTGGATTTTTTCCCACCTATTGGATTGTATTCTAGTTTTTTATAGTTTAGGATAGTAATTTCAAACCTCGGCACTCCTGTAGGGAGATGCTATATTCTGTGCTAATGGAAAAAATGTATGCAAAACTCATGCTAACCAGTGTATTATCAGGTTAGCAAGGGTTTTGTACTCATTTAACTTTGCCTGTTCAATTTCAAAAACCTTTTGCAAATAGCAGTGCAAGTGATTTAATAAATTTAGCGATGGTTATTGCGCTTGTTCTTTTGCACCAAAATTAAAGCCATTTCAATTGTGGCTTTAAAACCGTGCAAAAGATTGCAACTTATCGCTTGCATTCACATGATGCCACAACAGTCGCATAGTGGTTACTACATCGCGGGAACAAGTGCAGATCTGTGATAGTGACATTTATTGCATCTACCCCTGATGTACAGAAACTACAACTCCCAGCGTATTCTATTGTAGTTTCCAAAACAGAGAACCATGCTTCGATGTCACTGGTTTAGAATTGGTCATGCAAAAGAAGAGGATAAAAAAGTGTTTGAGCTGTAGAATATTGCAGTTCCTCGTAGAAACTGTATTTATGGTCGTCCCAATTTTTTAAATAGCATCACCATTGTGAATAACCCAACCATTTACATATTTAAGAAATTCTTTCCATTCGTAACTATCCACTTTTCTCTAAACAAAAATACTGAGTGGTTCAACGCGTTACTTCTTGTGTAAGCAGGTCTCAATCAAACCCAGTTTGTTTGCTCATTTAGTCTATGTTTTACGGTCATTTCCGGTTGCGAGTGGCAAATCAGCTACTTCAAAGGCGTGTGCGGCTCTTGACGTCATCTAGCGTCGCCATGACACAGTCGGAAGTGGTTAGGAACTAAACCGAGAGAAGAATAAAACGTTGGAAAGAACCGGGATCGGGAAAAGAAGCATGAGACGGGAAACAACCGCTTCCGGGGGAGCCCCGATTAGAACCTGACAGGTGAGCGCCCCCTGACTACGACAGGTGATAATCGCCAAGTCTCCTTACCTCTTTCTAACGGGAGTGTACACTATTTGTCCTGTCTTTTCTTCCGGGTTTTTAAAGGATTAGTTACATCGTTATCCTCCCTTACAATGAAGGTAACAGGAATGTAATGTAGAGTTAACTGTCAGTCCCTGGAATGTCCTGTTATTTATCAGCTGCTGGAGATGTGCTACAACACATCATGACCACCTGAAGTTATAATATAGGAGCAGGAAAATTAGGCTCTTCATTGTGTATTTTACATATTATAATGTGGTTTAGTACACAATGCTTTCTTTTTAAAGGGCAAGCCCAGCCTTGATATGTAAGCTTACATACAGGTAAATCACCCCCCAAAACCCTGAACGGTAATAGTTTGAAATGTGAAATATACAAGTCTAACTTGAAATCCTGCACAATGTCCTGTTTCTCCTTCCTGGTTCTTCCACTTAGCAACCGTCAGTTATGGATTTGACAGTTGACATCACAGCCAATGAGTGAATGTTAATCCCCTGTCTGCCTCTTCTGAGCATGCCCAGGCTCAGTACAGGTTTCTAAATTGCTCAGTTTCCATGAGGCATCCAGAAGCATAGAAGGCATACAGTAATGAATTCATAGGACAAAGTATGATATATCTACATATTTTAAAGAGGCCATTCTTTCTAAAAGATGTTTTTATGAGAGTGGAGTTGTCCTTTAATCCCGTCTGCCTCTTCTGAGCATGCTCAGGCTCAGTAAAGGTCACTAAACTGCTCAGTTTCCATGAGGCATCCTGAAGCATAGCAGGCATACAGTAATGAATTCAGAGGTCAAAGTAGGATAGATTAATACATTTTAAAGAGGCCATTCTTTCTAAAAGATATTATGAAGGTGAAGTTGTCCTTTAAGCTATGGCTAGTTTATATTTATGTTGAAATCATTTCTACTCAGCTTCTTAGCAAAGGAATTCTTAAAGAAGTTCTAATAGGTTGTGTTAGTGTAGTTGGAGCCTATGCATCTCCGCTGCTTTCCTTTCTCCCAACGCATGCTATCACCCTTTTTGGTGCTCATAGCATGTGTTAATACTACATCAAAGAGAAATCTAAAGCACATTCGCTAACATGCAAAATTGTGTATCTAACCATTGGGATTTTTGGAGTGGTGTAATGGGGCATAACCCTAAGTATCCATTTGGGGGAGGAATATACAGTCACTAATGCTAAAAATGCCCTTAAAGGATAAGAACAGTCAAAAAACAAATAAAGTTTAAATAGAAGCTGTATCCCTAACTAACCATTTGCTTATTTATCTTTTTTTTTTTTAGGTCTCTCCAGAGCCTACCTGTGCCCTTGTAAAGTGCTGGCCCCCGAGACTTGCTGGACCTCGTTTCTGCCTGTGTCCAAATATACAGTGTCAGTTCCTAGCATGCGCGAATGATGTCACGACGTACGCGACGTGACGTCAGCGCGCACACAACGTCATCACGCGTGCGTCGTGTCGTGACAACACACAGTATTTAAGATGGCCAGCACTTTACAAGGGCACAGGTAGGCTCTGGAGAGACCTTAAATTTTTTTTTTAAAAAAGCAGAAAAAGGTTAGTTACGGATACAGCTTCTATTTAAACTTTATTTGTTTTTTGACTGTACTTATCCTTTAAGTCCAGTTAATCTTTTGCTCCTGTTTAAAGATTTAGAAGGACATAAGGGGAACTGTGGTCTCCAAACAAGTTAAGCTTAAATGAAAGGCCTTTAAAACAAGCCATCAACTACCTCTCTACGTGGTCCACAGCCCAAGATATACAGAAATGACTGACCAGAAAGTTAATGGGTGGGAGGCTGACATGTGACATTCCTAAGGCTTCTCCTGCACAGTGCCGCCGGCGAGCACAGCCTCAGACTCCCTCAGTGTGTGAGGGAGACAGGAAGTCCCTCCTCCTCTCTGCTGTGTGAAGTCCTGACAGAGTAGGTAAGGGAATCTACAGCCCTTTTCTTTCACTGTGTGAAAGCAGCCTTTTCAGGCAGAGTTCTCACTGTGTTCCAACAGAGTTTTCTGTAGGGGGGGGTCCTGAGTAACCCGCGGGTGGGCTGGGCTTAGGCACCCTTGGGTGGGCGGGGCTATGGCACCTGCGAGTGGGCGTGGCCACATGGGGCTGTAAGATAATGGACCATGGGGGGCCTGCAACTGGAGGAACCATGGGGTCCATGAGTGGGAGGGACCAAGGGGGCTGCAAAGGGGAGGAGAAGACACAGGACAGATTGACTGACAGTTTCAGAGCAGGAAGTGCAGGGGACCTGGTGATGCTGCTGCCATATCACACACAAAAATGTAAATATCTTCAAAAATATGGAAATAAATTGCAAAAATTCTCAGGGGAACAATTCCTATCAATTTACCTAAAGTCATTTTAGGACCACAGTTCCCCTTTAAGGTTGGATTTTCTGTTAAAGCTACACAGATGAAATCATTATTTCCTGAAAGCCACAGATACATTGGTAAATCTACATTATGGAGGCAGTACAGAGCAATTGTCCTATTTGAATGTGTTGTGGAGCTGTCACATACTCCACTAGCATCTTTTCTAGGGGCACGAGAAGTAACTTGGGTATAAACAGGTCTTTTCTAACGGGTACAAACAATAGCCTTAACATGGCCTTTTAATTGGAGGGCCTATGCCTTTAATATAAAGTACTGAATGAACAGCCTCTTCCCTCATTTTAAAAAGCCAATGGGCTGGGGGGGGGCTGGGAGTGATAAAGCATGCTATATTGATCCAGCGTGCAAATATGAGAAATGCAAAAGCTTGCTAATCATAAAGTAAAAAAGGTTAGAAGTTAGGACCTTCCAGACTGGGGGTTACTTAGATGTGGTTGGAAGGCTTTTTATTCATGTGATCACAGTAATGTACACTAAAATCCCTTTGTGTATAATATATGCCAGTGTACAGATAATTATATTGTATGGGGCCGATGCATGCGCATTGATTGTCTTTTCTTTGCTTTTCTAATGGGACACACCTATATTTCCTTTGAAACAATGTGTAGTGCTATAAACTGTTAAAGCTCTTGCAAAACAGTGTGTGTTCGCATTGACATTTTTTCTATGTTCCAGCTCCCCCTGTTGACCAATGAAAAAAGAACCCTTAGCGTATCTGCTTGCTGTATAGCTTCTGGACATGTATTTACACATTGCAAGAGCCAACTTTGTGTTCTCAAACAGGTGGTTAATGGGGGCATGTAGGTTTTGAGCTTTGGAGAGTTTGTGTCTAGCTCTATTAGTCCATGTGGACTGTGACTACAACTTTATATTTGAACCAGGCTCCCCCTTACCTTGGGTATTTTTCCTGCCTAGTTTGCAATATCTCTTGGGCACAGTGACAGAGGCCAGTATTTCCTCCTGCAGTTTTCATCTTTACATGAGATGTGTGGCTTGTCTTTTCAAACCACGAGAGCATTAAACACTGGTAGATACTAAAAAAGGAAACTTGCTGTCACATGGGCCTATGCAAAGGTAATTTTGTAATTGTTCCTTTTTTATTTCTCCAAACAAAACAGACCTAAATGAGTCATAGAATGACATAAAAACCTAGTTAATGAAGGTAGTCAAGGTAATTTTTCTTGAAGGACATGTAAACTAATCACACAGTAATTAGGATTAATTAGCACCAATCTTAAATCTGTTTTATTTTTCTTCTCTGACCTTCCTATCCCTTGTTTTTTTAGCTCTGGGAGTTTTACTTTTTAAAGAGGGCGGGGCACAGCTAGTCAGTAAAGAGCTGTCAATCACCCAGCCCCTCCCCCTGGCACACTACATGTAGAAACACTCCATTCTATAAAAGTAAAGCTTATTTAGCTGTCACTGCATGGCTAATTCAACATTTAGATCAGGAAAGGGAATAAGCATTGTCTGTTGCTCTGTGTTATTTCTGTGCAGATAACCCCAATCCTGCAAATAGCTGCTGTCTGTGTTAATTAAGTCCCAATATAGCAGTGTAGCTAAAGAAATCAATTACACACACACACACCCTTAAACTCCTACAGCTAAAAGAAAAATGTACTTGATTCAAGTAGTGATTACAACTCCCAGTCCATAGCAAAGCAGCTTTATTTCACTATAACACAAAATCACTGGGTGAATGCTATTGGCTGTAGTGAGGCACAGATCATCTCCACTGCACATGCTCCACACTCCATTTGTGCCTTAGTTTTGGGAGGGGGTGGATACAGAGAGAGGAGACATGCATACTAACTAGGAGTGAGTTGAACAGGACATGAGGAGATCTAGTGACAGGGAGTTCCTGACAGTACTTAAAATATAAAAAGGATAAAGGCAAGTCTTTTTTCAGTTTAGTGTCCCTTTAAGTCAACTGAATTATTACACCTATTCATTTTCCTCCAAAACAACCACTTCTTCCTTTATCTAAAGGACAACGTTTTTCTGAAAGGTCGGAAATATCTTTGACAACTAATCACTCGTTGTATGGGGATGGCTACAGACATTTCTTTATGTGGCTTCCTCCTCTCATTTCATATTTTCCATGAAAAGAAGAATCTGGAGTTTAGGGACCACTTTTAGACTTAAGAGTTTATAGTGGTAAATATATTTTTCTGGCATCCGGTATCACAGGAGTCCATTAAGATACTTGGCAAACATGGATTTACAAATGCTTTTTGCTTGCTCAAGTGGTAAAAATCTACCGATATGTTTAAGGTAAAGAAAATTGTCAAGCAGATGAATGAATATAATATATTGTGAGCAAACTGGGGTAAAATGCAGTAAATGTCGGAGAAAATGTCAAGAATTGTGTCTTTATTTTCGCAATATCAAGCCTTGGAACATTTTGTGAGATTTGCTTATCAAAAACATTGTAATTTGTTTAAAGGGCATGTCCACCCTTTTTTTTTAACTTTAGAGTATAGTAGGTCTCCCTCCCCCAGCCCCAACCGCCATATTATTATGTCCAGAAACTCCCCCGATAGTTACTTACCTTCCTTCTTTCCTCCACCTACTGTCCCGGCCCTCTGCTTGCATGAAACTGCAAGTATAGGGCCAGACCGGCAGGCGCGTCCGTGATTGGCTGAGAGGCAGCCAATCGCTGACACGGCTGCCGGCAGTTCAGAACGCCGGAGGAGAGAGGCAAGGTAAGTAATGATCGGGGGAGTTTCTGGACATATTAATATAGCGGTTGGGGCTGGGGGAGGGAGACCTACTATACCCCAAAGGGTTTTTACACTAGAGGGAGGGAGAGGAAAACGAGAGGGGGGGAGGAGATCTGCACTAGGCATGTGCAAATTCTCTCGGGGGAGAGACAGGAGGCAGAGTCCTATATGGACTCTGCTAGGCTCCTGGTGGCAAGTTTTCTGGAATTTGGAGGGGCATAGCAGGGCAGCCATTTGGATCTGGGATGTAAGGTAAGGATTTTATTACACTACAGAGTGGGGCCAGTAGTGGGTTAACTTATAGTTTTGGGGGTGGACATGCCCTTTAAAGCCTTCCTTGGTTGTAGTTGTACATTTGTTTTCTGTCTATCAGTGGCCCTGGTGACCGACAGTAACAGGCTGGGTACACACCAGGCGAGTTTTTGTCCCAACCAAGCGCTCGCTACTAGCGAGCAATCGGCCTGGACAAATGTCTGATGGTCACGGCAATAGTGCCCGTGGTCAACAGTTTGCGTGGCCGATCATTCCGTCCCATAGGGAACCGCATGTTTGGCCATCATTTATCACCAGGCCCGTTCGTCCAATCCGGACGAATGGGCGACTGAGCTTGGTCACGGACGCCGCACACACACCATCAGATATTTCCAGCCAACATATACATGTCACTATCGGTTGGTCAGCCGGAAATATCTGATTGTGTGTACTCAGCCTAAGTATTTGAACCAGATCTTTTAATTAAGGGGAGTCTACTTTTGGTCCTAACAGTTGTTGCAGTTTTTTTTTATTTTAATGCTTGGCCAGGGTAGGGTCTGTAATGTCTTTCATGAGCTCCCTCATGCAGTTTGCCATTAGTCCTCCAAACCCTGGAAGACACCCCTTTCTAACCTTTTGACAAATGTTTCTTACTTACACTGTTATTTTGGCTGAAGTGGAGGAGGTAACATCAGTTTTCTGTAATGCTTTTTAATACTTAAAGGGCATGTCCACCCCCAAAACCAAATTCTCCCCTACTGCTGGCTCCACTGTGTAGTGTTTAAAAATTCTTACCTTACCTCTCTGCTCCAAATGATTCTCCTGTAATGTCTGCCCAAAGTCCTAGAAAGTAAAGAGTAGGAGCCTGGCTGGACGGAAAACATTTCCGGTTTCTGGCTTGCTCAGTGCAGCCCTCTCAGCCAATCATGGGTGTGGCTGCCGGTCCGGTCCCCTGCTTGCAGTTTCATGCAAGCAGAGTGCTGTGTTTGTACGGGGGAAAGAGGCAGTGTAAGTAGAGTTTGGGTAAGTTTTTTTTACAAGCGAATATAGCTGTTGGGGGTGAGAGAGGGAGCCCTACACTACAGCAAATTTTTGAAAATGAGATGGACATGTCCTTTAAAACTGGCATTTAACTTTCTGCGAAAAATCTTTTGAACTTTCACAAAAACCTGCAGTTAATTTTGCTGTCATTTTTTACTTGGTTCAAACAAGCTCTTCGGAATAAATGTATTCTGCTATTTTTGTCATTCCGTTTGGTAGTTCAAAGCTTGGTTAGCAGCTGCTATGGTGACTAGGAATCCAGAAAGCTGTATCATTACTCACCATATTTATGATTTTTATGATATCCAAAAGCTATGTTTTGACTTTTATTACTGGTGCTTTAAAATGATGTATAATAAATAATTTACCCCCCTGCGTTAAATTTGATATCAGAGGAGTTCTATTCTTTTTTTTTTTGTGGTGCATTAAATTTTTTATGACACAAAATTCAATGAGTCGTGTAAGGCTAGGTACACACAAGCAGATATTTCGGGGTGACGGACCAATATTTCTGTATATCAGTCATTCGCCTGAACTGCAGTAATTTTAGGTTCGCCCACAACCAATGTTGGTTGTTCTTTTAGCCGAAATTGAAGTTGGTAAATCGTGGTGAACTGCTATACATGGCTACTTTTGTCACAACCTTCTTTAATTCATCCTGGCTGACGGGTCGGCTGGGATGAGTTATTTCTTTGTGTGTACCAGCTCTAACAGTTGACATCTCTAATCAAATACAACTATATATGAATGATATGTTATGAGTCAGCACTGTTTATTTGGCTATTTTAAAAGTATACATTGCTTAATAAATTTTGCCTTAAGGTAGCTCTATTTATCTCTTGCAGAGTGAGTCTGGATGGCGCAATCTGACCTAGGATCCCGAGCTTTGGTAGAGGATTTTGTGCGGTACAAGTTATGTCAGCGTAGCCTGGTTCCAGAATCTGCAGAAACAGCATCCTGTGCTTTGCACTCAGCTATGCGTGCTGCGGGGGATGAATTTGAGGAGCGATTCAGACAAGCATTCAGCGAGATCTCTGCACAGATTCATGTGACCCCAGGCACAGCATATGCACGTTTTGCAGAAGTGGCAGGTGGTCTGTTTCAAGGTGGGGTAAATTGGGGCCGTATAGTTGCATTTTTTGTGTTTGGTGCTGCACTGTGCGCAGAAAGTGTCAACAAGGAGATGTCCCCTCTTCTACCAAGGATACAAGACTGGATGGTCACATATCTGGAGACAAACCTGAGAGACTGGATCCAAAGCAATGGAGGTTGGGTAAGCAATACTGTATAATAATAGATTTCTGTATATGAACATGTCCCTTCCTACTTGCTGATGTATAATTACACAGTAGTAATTCACCTTCCTTGTCTTGGTGTCCCTCTCTCACTCAGAATGGGTTCCTGACTCTATATGGGGATGGTGCCATTGAAGAGGCTCGGAGGCAGCGTGAGGGAAATTGGGCATCACTGAAGACTGTCCTAACTGGAGCTGTTGCTCTAGGTGCTTTGATGACAGTAGGAGCTCTGTTTGCCAGCAAGTGATAGAGAACTAGATAAATCTGACAAGTGATAGACACTAAGAGTTGCCTGCATAAAGTTTGCTTATTCATGTGTAAGAGTCCAATAGAGGTGTGAATGTTAAAGGACAACTTTAGTGTTGTTGCTCTTCCCCCCCCCCCCCCCCTTGTCACAGGGCCTAACCAATGGAAAGACATGCTCTGCAGGAAAAACTTCTTCCTATTGGATAGATCCCAGACTAAGACGGAGCTTTGAAAATACAAGTTGTCCTTTAATTTGTGTTTTAGCACTCCTTTTTATTTGTAATTATTTTTGTTGAGCTTGCTTTGTGTTAATCTGTGTAGTATGTTTGTGATGGTGTGTGCTCTAAATTTGTAGGTTTCATTCTGTGAGTAGCACGCTATGTGTTTGAGTTTTAATTATCTGTACAGTGTTTTTGTATTTTGTCCAAAAGACCTGTATTTCCTTGCCCTATGCAGAATTTATGTTTTATGTACGGGCTACTATGTCTTTGTCAGAATATATGAGTTCTGTTGCTCTATTTGAATATGAGCTCAATGTCTGTAATGACTTGTGTGATTGTGTGTTTGTCAACTATATTAATATTTATCAGTTTGGCTTGTGCAATGTACAAATGTAGTGAAAGATGCACTGTAATCTTCTCTAGGGTAGCTCCTTATTTGCACAGAGGGACAGTTTTTCAGTGTATGAAACCTGGTTCACTTGCCACGAATGAGAGAGAGAACTTTTTATTTTTGCTAAATGTGAACTTGTGCTATGTTCTAGCAAATTTGTCAGGTGTCGGAGAGCAGCAGTAAAATACTCTTGAGTGATCTATCACCCTGCTAATCAAAGATGATTAGCAGTTAGTGAAACTATGACATTTTCGTAGATAATTAACCTCATTACTCCTTTCTGGACTAATGTCCCAATGCAAAATAATATCTCTTTAAAAAGAAAAGCATATATTGCATCTTTCTTTCTCTCATCTGGCACCTTTTCCTTTACTATTCAACATGAATGTGTATAAAGGTGAACCAGTCAGACAGAGATGCATGGACTCTAAACAAGCAGGATGAAGAAGGATATTAACAACTTCAAACCACCTCCTTCAAAGTAAATAAAATGTGGGGTAATGTTTTGGATATCATCTGTATACAACTCTAGAGTGGAAGATTTTGATGAAGTTCTCATACATTAAAGATTCCTGGCTCAGGAGAATTCTCTCATTCATTAAATTTGCAACAAAAAAAAACAGTCTTGGTATAAGTTATCCATGCAATTAAGAAAGCTAATTCGGTCATATTGGGTAAAATTAGATAAGTACCACCTTTGTGCCATTGATATTCACTGACAATCACATAAACAGCTGAAGCTCTCTCCTCTGTGCAGTTAAAGGTACATTTTCACTCTAAAAACATTGCTAGAAATGTAATCCATTTACTGTAATATCAGCACTCAATAAATATTTTTTAGGACTGACATTGTAAGACACTGGTCTGCCTGTTATCTGCCTGGCTCAGAGAAGTTGAGGTCTTGTCCAGGTGTGAAGCTGTAAATGTACATAACGGCTATATCTGTTGTATTCAATTGATCAACTGGACTTGAAATGTAGTTCTTGAAGACGTTTCGCTAGTCATCCGACTGGCTTTCTCAATTCAGAATGACTTGTACAAGAATCTGTGGCAATTATGTACCCTGGAAAATCCCAATTAGCATATCACAGCCAGGTGTTGTGTAAGGTGTGATATGCTAATTGGGATTTTCCAGGGTACATAATTGCCACAGATTCTTGTACAAGTCATTCTGAATTGAGAAAGCCAGTCGGATGACTAGCGAAACGTCTTCAAGAACTACATTTCAAGTCCAGTTGATCTAATTGAATACAACAGATATACCATGACCTGGATGAATGAGAACCTTCACAAGCGTAAATAAAGGCTAATTGTGGTCTCCAATTCTTCCAAACTAGTAAGCATTATATAAAAAGCATTCCACTGTACCTTCAATAAAACCCAAATCACATCTCTAGATAAAATTTGTGAGAAGTTATTGCTGGAATGTTTCAGCAATATTACTTCCTGCTTGAACTCTTCCTGTTTTCAGTCATGTGACCTGCCTCTGCTAGCATTAATAGGCTCCCCTTCTCAACTGTCAATTTTTCCACCCGTGCTTCCTGTTTTCCCCAGCATTAATTCTTTACTAAGCATGCTTCTCCCCCAGGGCAGAGGGGCTAGCAGAGGTCAGGTGATGTCACTCAACCTACTGGAAACCCCAATGTAATTTCTCACAGACTGCAGCAAGAGATGTTGTTGTCGGCTCATTTTAAATGAAATACTGCAGGCTTTAACTTAACTTAAAGGGGAACTGTGGTCCAAAATTACTTTAGGTAAATTTATAGGAATTGCTCCCCTGAGAATTTTTGCAATTTATTTCCATTGTTTATTTTGCATAGTTTTGAAGATATTTACATGTTTGTGTGTGATATGGCAGCAGCATCACCAGGTCCCCTGCACTTCCTGGTTCCTGCTCTGAAATTGTCAATCAATCTGTCCTGTGTCTCCTCCTCCCCTTTGCAGCCCCCCTGGTCCCTCCCACTCATGGACTCCATGGACCCTCCAATTGCAGGCCCCCCATGATCCATTATCTTACAGCCCTATGTGGCCCCGCCCACTCACGGGTGCCTAAGCCCCGCCAACTCACGGGTGCCTAAGCCCCGCCCACTCACGGGTGCTGTTGGTTACTCAGACCCCCCTCTCTACCTTCTCTGTCAAGACACAGAGGAGGAGGGACTTCCTGTCACCCTCACTCAGTGAGGGAGTCTGAGGCTGTGCTCACCGGCGGCACTGTGCAGGAGAAGCCTTAGGAATGTCACATGTCAGCCTCCCACCCATTAACTTTCTGGTCAGTCATTTCTGTATATCTTGGGCTGTGGAGCACGTAGAGAGGTGGTTGATGGCTCGTTTTAAAGGTAGGAAACTGGCCTTTCATTTAAACTTGGAGACCACAGTTCCCCTTTAACCCTAACTTGTTTGGAGACCACAGTTGTCCTCTAAATGGGGTTCAAATTTCCCAACACTTAAAGTCAAAATAAAAGGCCATGGCTATAATTATCAGTGCTGTATATTTCCAATAAAATAGGTTTTTGGCAATGCTTCTAAGCAAGTAAATCCCTTTAAAGACAAGATGCTTATGGAATTGGTATGTAATGTCAGTGGCATGATGTAAAATTCTTTTAAACCGTTATGGTGTTTATTTTCTGAGTTACAATTAAAAAAATGGTTATTGGCACTATAGAATTTGGTTTCATTTCACAAGCTCCACCTTTAATCGGTTATGCTGATGCTTGTTTCCTATGGAACATAGATACAAATTGTAGAGCTCAAACAGATTGTTGGGTTTGATTAGAATATTCACTAAATGTAACATTTCTGTAACATCTTTGTTCAAGTTCTGAAACTTTGATATAACTGACTGATTATCTAAAAATGATATAAGCTCTAGATGCTTTAAGTTAATAACCCGCTATGAGGTACTTTTTCATTAGTTAGCTAATTACACTGTAAGCTGGAAATACTTACCGTACACATACCAGAAAACTGACCAAGCGATAGTGGCTTACCTAGCTGGCATTTATGAAGAAGGTTATTTAACCCAGATTCCACTGTCCCCTTTGCATGTTGTATCATCCTTCTTTTTAAAGGGGATGTCCACCCTTAAAACAAAACTGATTTGTTGGTTTTCTGCCCGCAACCCCAACTGCTATTGTTACCAGTTTATTACATATATATATATGCAACCAGATATTTAATAAGTTGTCTTCCATTCTGGCAAAGGTATCTACCTCCGCCCTGTGCTTACTGAGCTTTTTCTAAGCTTGAGCAATGCGCAGTGGAGGCAGCAGGGAAAACAGCATGGAGGGTGGAGCCGGCTTACTGTGCCAGAATGGAGGCAATAATTATACTTAAATATCCAGTTAATGAACCATCTAATAATGTGGTGAATATATCAGTTGAGGTTGGAGAAAGATTACTGACCATTTTTTTGTTTTAAAGGATATCTCCGCTGCTAAAATCACTTTTTTCACCTCCTGTTCTTCAATTACAAAGTTGCAGAACTTACCTGATTTGCACATAGTGTACTAAGTCCACCGGGACCTGTCAAAAGGACGTGGCGAAGGAGCGAGAGACCAGGTAAGTTCTGCAACTTCGTTCCAGACTCCTGAACACTTTAATGAAGAACGCGAGGTAATACACAGCTTCTTTACCTCCCGTTCTTTAAAAAAGTAATTTTTGCAGTGGAGATACCCTCGCAAATACACAGTCAGCAGCAGTCATTAATTGGCCATGAACTTAATGAGCCCAGAGTTAGCCACATTCCCGGCGAATCATCAGGAACTCTGGTCAGGTAAGTCACTGTTGTTTTGTTTGGGAAAGAATTTTTGTGAGGGTGGTGGAGCACTTTAAATATGGATACAGCAGTTCATTGAGTGAGCAATATTCCAATCCAAAATCTGTGAATTTCATGTGAAAGGATCCTATGTCTTCTAAATAACCTCATTGCAAGTTTCGGTTGTACAGAAAATTTTTGTTTTGGGGACACACACTTTTTTTTAAAAAAAAATGTCCTGCATTTTTAAATTAAATATAAGACAAAAACAAATATCTGCGGTATTCAGTTATATCAAGTGGACTTCTTCTGAATTGAGAGCCTGCCGGAATAACTTGCAAAATATTTTCAAGAATTAGACTTCAAGTAAAGTTGATCTAACTATAGACCACAGTCTTACCAGGACCTGGATGAATGAGAAACTTCACAAACACTACAAAAATAACTTCTTATAAGAAAGGTAATTAATCCTTTTCTAATGCTGTATCTGCCACATGTACTTGACAACATAGAAACTTTTTTTATAATAATTATTTTAATTTTTACTTTGTGGGATTCTTCAAGCAACCAAATGCTTATGCTAATCACTTCATACTTGGGTGGAAAAATATTTTTTTAATTTAAGGTAGGCGTTTTTTCCCACTTCCTTTTTATGTAGCCAGTCCTAGGGGAATCAAACCTGTCAAAACTGTAACTTATACTCAGATTTGCTTCTTGGCTCCTGGGTTTGTACAGCCATAACCAGCCAGTATTATTATTTTCATTTTTTTATGTATTAAAGGGGAAGTTCAGTGCAAATATATATACTTTTTAGAAAAAAGAGCAGTGTTTTTTCATCCCAATGACCTTAATCTGCCAATTCAACATTTTGTCTGTGTATAAATAAATGCAACCGACTTCCTGTTTGCAGGACCCCTACTAGACACCATTATGGTCTTGCCCTTGACCCAGTGCCTGGGTTGATTCAGTTGCTCAGTAGAGATCTGAGCATCTTTGACCCATACAACAGCCGATCAATAGAAATTACTGTTAGGAACATTGCAAGGACCATTAGAACCTGAAATGTCAGCTCACTAATGTCAACAGCAGGGAACAGCAAGAGGTATGAAATCAACTGATTTTTCAAAATGGGAGAGAATATGTAGAATAACGAAGTATGCATTACACAAACTAACAATTAAACAAATATTCAATAATTCCACTGAACTGTCCATTTAAGCTTTCTTTGTTTAGTGCCCCAACAATTTTTTACACACCAGAATTTTGTGAAGTAGACATCTTGGAGAATTCAAAATTTGCAAAATGTGCCTTTTTAACTAGAAAATGTCACAATCATAATGGTATTTAACAAAATGGCCACATTTACCAGTTCAAATCATCTCATCTTTTACAGTTACCTGGCTCCAGGTATTTGTTTAGTCATACATGTCTTTTTTTGACTACTTTCCATTTCATTTTACAGCATTGTGTCTCCCATTGTCTTTGCAAAATTGTACACATATTGTCCCGTATCTTTTAGTGGAACCTGGCCTTAAAGTCATGCTAACCATTATTAAATCATTTAGTCCATTTTTGTTTTTGTTGTTACCTAAATTTGATTAAGAAATGGTTAAATTTTTGGTGCACTTATACTTTAAAAGTAATGATTATTAATTATGAAATTATTATTAATGATCCATGGTGCCAGGTGTAATAATGTTTTAGCATGGATTTTTCAGTCATTTTTTGGGGGGTTCATCATCTAGTTCAGAAACACTCCGGCACACTGCTGTTGGCAGCCCTCTAATCCAGGGGTCTAGGTAATCCAAACAAAGAAGAAAGCGGAGGAGCACACTGTTGGTGTGAATGAAACAATTTATTAGTGAAAACAATATTTCAGGAACGCTATATCCCTTCCTCAGGTATAACCAGTGCAAAGTAACCAACAAACATTTATACCCTTGTGACCCCACCTACTAACCGTGTGGCAACGTGACCTTATAATTATGCACATATATAAAGAGATGGTGCACTAGCACTTTAATTTGTATGGACCAGGGCAGCCTCACTTTGGTACCCTGGCCTGTCGGTCACATTGCCACATGGTTAGGTGGGGTCACGAGGGTATAAATTTTTTTTGTCACTTTGCACTGGTTATACCTGAGGAAGGGACATAGCATTCCCGAAATGTTGTTTTCACTAATAAATTGTTGCATTCACACCAGTAGTGTCCTCCTTTGCTTTCCTCTTTGTTCAATATACATTGTTATATTAAGTTTACGCAAACCTTAATGTGTATTCAATCGGGATGTAAAAGACACTCGCCTTACCTAACTGAAATCCCGCAATGAACAAACTTCAGGAAACTGCATTGCAGGATCTTGGACAGGTAAGGAGCATGTTTCAGTGCTTTTACATCTCCCCACACCTCTAAACATATAACTGTCTGCCATACCAAAATACTAATAAATTAATAATGTGGCTTTTTCACCACTGTATGTTTCCCTAATTAAAATCCGTAAAATCCTACAAACCACCCAGTTAGAGCTGCACTGTCTTTACTAGGTACTGTATATTACTGGCCAATGCAAACATCATTTAGGTCACTATATTCATGCAATTATTGTTGGATTCTTCCCATGGCCCTGTTTACTAACATGCATCCCTTTGTCAAAGCCCACTGACTGTGGGAGGAGCCAGAGTGCAGTATGTTACTGCTTGAGTATAGAGTGCCTTTACGTAGTAAGTACTCTGTGATATGCTTTAATAACTGAAGTCTATAAAGAATAATTGGTGTGGTTTGTAACAAAAATACTGCATATGTCTTTGCATTTGTTTTATTAATAAATATTTAATTTTTGTTCTCTGTGTATCTGTTTTATTTAACTCTGTTATTTTTGTTAATAATTGGTAAATTGTAACATTCTCTTTTAATAATTTTACCTTCAGGGAGCTTCCTCCATCTTGGCCCATTCATTTTGCAATTAAATGTTGAAAAATGATTGAGCCTGGTGATTTCTGAAAGTTGTGGGAACTTTGGGATGTAAGTTTTCTAGCGGATCGCCAATTTATTTATAAATGAAACACATCTCTAACTTTACAAGTTGGCCCAATGGGAAAACAGGTTATGGACCTCTTCTGAAATGTAAATAATATATCCCTATTGTAAAATGGAAGGATATTACAATTTAGCAAAAAAGTCCATGCTCATTTGGTGTAAGGAATCTAACTGAATTATGGTGAAATATGTGAAAGTAAAATGTTCAACTTTTTTACATTTTTTAAAACCTAGCAAAACCCCTTGACAAAAACCTCACTAAAATATTAATTTCTTAATGATCTGAAAAAAAAATAGCATTCCACATGCACTGGAATACACAGAGATCTGGCCCACAAATAGCCCTAAAGAGGGTCAATGAGGGATTACACCTGCATTTGTGTAAGGGAACACCCTTTTCAACCTTCTCCTACCCTGAAGAATTGATACATGAAATTTTTTTACGGAATTATTTACTGAAGGTATGGCAAATTATCTTAACACATTTTACTCCCCCAAAATATCTTTAAAGGACATGTCCAGCTCGAAAATCAACTTTTAGTTGACACTGACTGGAAAATAAACTGCAGGGTAACAGGCAGCTTTCAAAGTCTTAACAGGGAGTTTCCATATTGGTGTGGAGACATCTGTATAGAAAATACTCTGTGCATGGACAGGGAATACTGTCAGGGGGCTGATTACTTCATGGGCTGTGGGTTGTACTGGCATCATCATTACAGAATCTATTTCTTACATGTACTACATGCAACTTACTAGATAAGAATATTACAATGTATAGGTGTTCTGGGTAGAATAGCTTTCATATTAGGATTTTTAAAAGAATTAAATCTCCACCCCAGGGGCGGGGCTCACCAGAGCAGCGTGTAAGTAAGTATATGCTGCAAGTTAAGCTAATCCATGGTTGAGGACCTAGAGGTTCAGGTCATTACTTACTAAGGAAGAGTGGAGAGAAGGTGAGTATAATTGTCCTTTAAAAGAGGGAAGGTAGATACTGTTCCTGAGCAAAACTTGCTGGATTGAAGGCATGCAGCAACACACACCTCAGAGTAAGCGCTACTTACACATTTATTTATAGATTAAGATGAGAAGTCATTTTTTTGTATAGTGTCTCTTTAAATTAAAATCTATTCAGAATAAACAGTACAATGGTATATATCAGACCTGGGCAACATCATACTTGTTGGCTGTCCCTGACTGGCCTGCTGCTGCTAGAAACCCCCCATTTCCTCATTTGTGAAAAATAATCTAAAACCTGATGGTGGTGCTAGTAGTGCTGCCTTTCAGTGCTGAAAAGTAATATTAATTGATAGGCTTAGACTGGTTGATTTATTTGTATTGAGTTTATTTAAAGGACATGTAAACTGTGCCAAATATTTTTTTAACTAATCACACAGTAATTAGTATTATTGCCAATCTTAAATCTGCTTCTTTCTTCTCTGACCTTCCTATCCCTTGTTTTTTTAGCTCTGGGAATTTTACTTTTTAAAGAGGGCGGGGCACAGCTAGTCAGTAAAGAACTGTCAATCACCCAGACCCTCCCCCTGGCACACTACATGTAGAAACTATCCATTCTATAAAAGTGTAGCTTATTTTCTCTGTGCTCTTTCTGTGCAGATAAACCCAATCCTGCAGTTAGTGCTGTCTGTGTTATTTAATTCCCAATGTAGCACTGTACATAAAGAAACCAATTATAAAGTCCCCCACACAAACGCACACACCTACATTTAAACTACAGCTAAAAGAAAATCTTACTTTATTCAAGCAGTGATTACAGCTCCCAGTGCTGCTTACCTTCCCATAGCAAAGCAGTTTTACTTTCACTATAACACAAAATCAGTGGTTGAATGCTATTGGCTGTAGCGGGGCACAGATCATCTCCACACGCTCCACACTCTATCTGTGCCTCCGTTTTGGGAGGGGGAGGATAAATAGGAGATATGCATACTAACTAGGAGTGAGCTGAACAGGATATGAGGAGATCTAGTGACGGAGCACTGAGAGCAAAAAGGGATCAAGTCCCTGACAGCACTAAAAATATAGAAGATTACAAAGGCAAGTCATTTTTTCAGTTTAGTGCCTTTAAAAAAATATACTAATGATATTGATTAATTAAAATTGATAAATGGATCTAAATTTGATGAACATTTATTGAGAACCTATTGTCATTCACAACAATGCCAGTATCAAATTTAAAATCAACATTTTGATGTGTGTGTTGCATGCCTTCAATCCAGCACATGTTTTGCTCAGGAGCATTATACCACTCCCATTTCTGTCTGACCTGATTTTTCCCCCCACAAACCAACTGTCAAAACAGCACACAGCTGATACAGCAGTCGAACTGTCAAAACTCTGTCACCATTCCATCTACTGCTTACAGAAGAAGAATTTATGATAAAAAGGCACTTGATTGACAGCTGAAATGTAAGATGTTTTAGATGGCATATCTACGGTAAATAAAAAGGGAGCAAAAAAAAAAAAATAGTACAGTGGTGGGTGGGAAGAATTATATTTTCCAGAAATGGTCGATTTAAACTAACTTTTTTCAGTATAGATGCCCTTAAAAGATTGATTCAGTTTTTATATATATATATATCGTATATACTCGAGTATAAACCGAGATTTTCAGGCTGAAAAATCAGCCTGAAAATCCAACCTCGGTTTATACTCGATTAAGAAACGTTTCAAGCTAACCCGGTACTAACTGGATGCCGCTCGCTCGCTTCTTCCCTGCCTGTCGGCGCGCCGGCTGACGTCACTGCCCGGCGCAGCGTAGTGACGTCAGCCGGCGCGCCAGTAGAGGGAGGAGAGCGAGTGGTGGAGCTACCGGTATATGGAGGATCAGCCTAAGCCACTACTCACATGTTGCCCCCGCACTGGGCAAGGAAGAAGGAAGTTCTGGAATCCTCCTCCAGGCTGCTGTACCTGATACTCCACGTCATCTGTCCGGGAATGCCCCTCAGCAGCTCCCGCACATGGTCCCCCCCACACACCAGGCTGTTCCCTGCACGAGCTGGGGAAATACCTGCCTTTCTGGCACGCCGGCTTAGTGACTGAATCACTTCAATAAGGATTGGTTCTCACTACAGAGAGATGCACACTTACAAGTAAGTCCACTGAACGGGGGGGGGGGTGGGTGGGTGTGCAGATGTTTGGAAACTACAACTCCCAGCTACTAAAGCATGCTGGGAGTTGTAGTGTTCCCAAATCAGGAGTGGCTTTAGTTGTCTTTTAAATGGACAGCAGAATTCTCATACAGTAATAGCCATATACAGTATGCATTATCTATGGGACTACGTATGGGAATTCTGCTGTCCATTTAAAGGGCAACAAAGCCTCAAACCAATACAGAATCAGAAGGCAGTAGTGGTCATAAGTTCTACCCTCGGTTTATACTCGCGGTCAATCACATTTACTACTTTTTCAGGTAAAAATAGGTACCCTCGGTTTATACCCGGGACGGTTTATACTCGAGTATAACGGTGTGGTGTGTGTGTATATATATATATATATATATATATTACACAGTATCCTAGTTTTTATAAAGCTTAAAGAGACGGGCTATAATGGAAAAAAATATCCTTTATAAACCTTAAAATAAATGGTTGCGGTCTTCACCTGTTGCTGTTTCCATCCTGGTTGCAATCATTAGTCATGGAGATTGACGGCAGTATACCAGCACGTGGTACCTTCATGGAGGTAGTGGGTATAGGTGAGTAGTAGATATATACAGGGAGATTCAATAAAAGTTCTTATCATTTAAAATGGTGCTAATTTTGTCCCAACCAATCAGATATTATTTAACATTTGAAAGCTAACATCTGATTGGTTGGGGCAAAATTAGCACCATTTTAAATGATATGAAACTTTTATTGAATAACCCTGATAGAGCTTCAGGGACTGCGGGGTGGTAAGCATAACAATATTGGTGGGTGGGGAAGTAAAAGTTTTTAAGATGGGTACACACCATTTAATATTTTAGGCCAACCATTTCAGTGTATCAGTTGATCAATCTGAATATTGGATTTTTTTGGGGGGTGGGGGTGGCGTATGTCAGACCGTTCGGACGGCTCAGAAAACTACAGCCCCTCTATGGACCACATGCTTGGTTGCTGCATACTATCGGCTGCAGCTACTTTTGCCACGACCATCAGTCCTTTATCCTGGCTAACCAGTTGCAAGTGTAGAATAGTTGGGCCAAAGGATCCCAACGTGTATACAGGCAGAGTGGTGGGGGGTGGACATGCCCTTTAAAGGATTTCATTACATAAAATAGGGCTAAGCATTTTATATGCAAATGCTTTGCAGGGAAAAATAAACTTTGTGTATACATATTCCCCTTTTAAGGGGAACAGTGGTCTGCATACAAGTGGCCTTTATTTTAAAGAGCACACTCCTACCTTTAAAATGGCTCCAGGATCATGCTTCTAGCTGCAGTCTATCCAAAGTTACAGCAGTGGGGGCTGCACTAGTGGCACCCCATGATCTGCCTGGTCCAGGGTGTGGTGGGTCTGCACGGGCTGCCAAAAATCCTGGCCGGGCCGCGGGTTAAGGATTAGTGGTTTTAAAGTGTGTTTTTGATAGTTCTGTGAGCCGTGACATCACCAGCACCAATGTTATTTCCATAGGTAGAGGAAAGGACAAAGAAAGGTTGCAGGTCTGTAACTAGCTTCAGAAAAAAAATTATGTACCCTGGAAAATCCCAATTAGCCTATTACAGCCAGGTGTTAAGGGCGTGATATGCTAATTGGGATTTTCCATGGTACATAATTGCCACAGATTCTTGTACAAGTCATTCTGAATTGAGAAAGCCAGTCGGATGACTAGCAAAACGTCTTCAAGAACTAAACTTCAAGTCCAGTTGATCTAATTGAATACAACAGATATACCATGACCTGGATGAATGAGAACCTTCATAAGCATATTCAAGACATTTGCTTTATCGCCATCCTCCGTAACTAACTTATCCCCATAACTTATTGCGTTTCCATTTTGCGTTCAAGACTTTTTTCTGCGCAATCGCATGCATTTTCTCTTAGAAAATAGTTAAAACGCATGCACAAACGTGAAACAACAGGAGCTAATGCACAGAATTTGCAAAAACGCTTGCAATTGCATGCGCGGTTTGGTCTGTTGTAGTGTGGCCTCAGCCTCACTGCCAGCAGAATTCTCCACTTTGCGTGCATTAAATGCCAGAAGAATTTTCATGATTTTAGACACATTTGGTTCAGTCAAATTTAACAGTAGGAAACCTGATGGGTTTTTTCAGCACAAAGTGCACTTTAACATGGTAAAAGAATTTTGTAACTTTTCTAGGGATTTTACTGGAATTACGGGTAAAATATGTAAAAAGAAAATGTAAAATTTGCAAATTTCATGGATATTTCCCATTTTAACTTATAGTTATCTTAAGGTTACGCACAAAAATTTTACTATTTCTAATAGCTCTGATACTCCCAAGTACAACAATACCAGATATATGTAGGTACCCCACTTTTGCTATACAGCAGACCCCCTCAAACTAAAACTGCACCTTCAAGAAAACTACACCAAATTGAAATATATAACCACTTCTGACGGTTAACATAGAATATCTACCAAATTAACTAAAATAACACCACAAGTGAGATATTTTTAGAAACTAAATACCTGCAGGACTTTATAAGTGAGGTAAGTTTTGATCAAAATACAGATACCTGTATCAGTTATAAGTTATTTTCTCACATTTTCCTTTGTTTCCTCAACTGTAAAATCAAAGACAAAATCAAATGTGAATTTCAGCTAAAAACGGTAGTAAAATGTTCAAAAGCATCTCAAATATGAAAGCCTAACCCCTCCTGAATAAAACGGTATGCTACATTCATGGGTGTACCGAGAGACATGGAGAGAAATGGCTACCAACTAACCCTCACAAACATAGTTCCTGGAATCTACACACTTTCAGCTACGTAAAGCTGTAGTTGTTTCCTTCATACATCAATGGTGTGGGCGCAGTTCTTCATTTTGCACTTTTCCCAGATTTTCTAAACAAATTAACATCAAACAACATTCAAAAGTAGAAATCATGGCAAAACCCCATGGAACGTAAAAAAGTTACCAAATATCAATTTCTGAAATGTCCTGAATCAAACGGTATGCCATATGCATGGTTACACAAGTGGACGTGGAAGCAAATAGCCATGAAGTGAGACAATGCACGATGGCTCAGAAACAGAGACAATATTCAGCCATCTCCAAATTTGAACAGTCTGCAGTTTTTCCACAATACACCCTCCTTACTCAGAAATACCCCTCACAAACTATATATTCCTGAAATCTACACACCTTCAGCTACGTATCACTGTAGTTTGTTCATTCATACTATCAATGGTGTGGGTGCAGTTCTTCGTTGAAATTTGCACTTTTCTGAAAAAATTTACAAAAAACAACTTCAATAGGTAGAAATCATGCCAAAACCTCATGGAATGTAAAAAAAAACTTACCAAATATCAATGTCCCAAATGCCATGAATCAAACGGTATGCCATATGTGTGGTTACAGGCGCGGATGTGGAAGTGACTAGCCATAAAGTGAGACAATGCACGATGGCTCAGGAACAGCAAAAATATTCAGCCCACCCCAAATTTGAACAGTCTGCAGTTTTCCCCACAAAACACCCCCGTAACTCAGAAATAACCCCCCCACACGCACTTTTCTGAAAAAATTAACAAAAAAAACAACTTCAATAGGTAGAAATTGTTAGAATATCCTGCACTAACCTTGCCAGGTCCTGGTGCCTATCTTAAACTTACAGTCGACCAGGAGAAAGAATTACACCACACACGAGATGTAGCAGAACTCTTACACCAAGTCTTTATGCCAAATAGTGGCACATAAATTGTGACTCTTCAAAAAAAATGAATACAAAAAGGCTGAGCCGTAGCACCAGCTTACACAAAAGGAAACCATGTCTTAAAATCAACAACTGTATAATATTGGGTATTGGCAGGAATGCTGAGAAGGGTATTAGTACCCGACACTATAGGAATTATCTGTATTATGAGCGGGCTATAATAGGGGTATAAAATAGGGAGATAATCTTTATAATTACTCATTGCTTTACAAAGGTACAAACCATTGGCAGAATACATAATTGTTTTCTTTTGAAAGGGGTTAGGGGCACATTGAAAATAATACATACATCATACATCAACTTTTACTTCCAACAAGTTATGTCACTAAAGAAAATTGAGGTATACAATTTACTTACTAAATCCTGTACTATCAAGTTAATGGGGCAATCTGGTTATAATTTGTAGGAATAATAAGACATAATATAAGGCATATCCTTATTAGTGAAATATTTTATATGCTTAGTCTCTGCAGGTACACCCAATAATCTACCATAAGGCTTGCGAAGCTGAGAGACTTCATATAACGTTTGATAGAGAAGCACATAGCCCCTGTATCAATAAAAAATTAAACAGCTTACCTTGTATATGAAGAACAGAAATAGGATTACACATTTTGTCCATGAGCTATACCAGAGCTCATGGACAAATCCATCACAACTGCCATCATAGGGGATATCTATCTGTGACTGTATCTTCGTTCCTACTTAGCTGTAGGGTTATAACGGGCACTAGTCCCTAATTACCTTATTTATACAAATAAAAATATCACTATGATTAAGCTGATCATTCTGATAACTCCATGTTGAAACCACCAGAAACTCTACCAGATCCTTGCCTCACCACTTTTCTACCTCTTCTTCTTAAAACACCTCTAAAATAAAAAAAAAACTGTAGCCATTTCTACCTCTATTTGTCTAGCCACCTTCCTCTTGATAATCTTCCTCTTCCATCTACACCTTCTTGAACCTTCTTACACAATCTAACACTTTTTATTTTCCTTAAACTGTGCACTTGCAAAACAATTAAAGGGCATGTCCACCCCCAAAACTATAATCCCCTCAACTACTGGCCCCACCATGTAGTGTAGTTTAATCCTTACCTCACATCCCAGCTCCATAGGGTTCTCCTGTAGTCCCCCCCCCCAAAGTCCCAAAAACTGCCCACAGGGGCTGCAGGGCTCTGCCTCCTACCTTGCCTCAGGTAGATTTTTGCCATGCGTACTGCAGCTCTTCTCCCCCCCCCCCCCTCCCTCTCCCTCCGTTCTGTATCCCTCCCCCTAGCTTTAACACCCTTTTAGTCAGCCTCCCCATGTCCCCAGCCCCAACCGCATAAATTTTATTTTTAGAAAGCTCCCAAATCTGTTACTTACCTCTCCGCTTTCCAACGCGGAAGTGAGCTGCCGGCAGCCGCGTCCGTGATTGGCTGGCGTCAGCCAATCACAGACGGGCGGTGCCGGTCCCGCCCCTCTGCTTGCATTTCCTAGCAAGCAGAGGGCCAGGAGCGCGGTGCAGGAAAGAGGGGAGGTAAGTAGAGTTTGGGGGGCTTTCTAAAAATAAAATTAATGCGGTGGGGGCGGGAGCCCAGGGGGCATCACATATTAAAATTTTGAATTTAGGGTGGACATACCTTTAAGATCATTATGCAATTATATAAGTCCCACTAAAACTAGTTACACATCAAATCTACTTTTGCTTTTCCACAAGCAAAAGACGAGAAGGGGGAAGTGGGGTGTCAGGAACACAGACTGCAGATAATGATTAGACACTGAACTTTACATTACTAGAAAGATCCAGCGGGGAAAACCGTTTATAAGAGAACATAGAGTCCCAACATCTTAAGTGGCCAGCATTAACCAAAATTAACCTCATGTTTATATTTCTGTTAAGATTTATAGTAAATTCACTAAAAGAGCCTTCAATAGGAATTGGATCAGAACCTTTACATCTTCCCTCCAACCCATATATTTTCCCAACCTGTACCAGTCTTGTTTTCAGCATTTTAATTATATTTAAAAGACTTATCATGTTTGGGTCGAACACCTTACTGTGAAACTTTCCATCCTGTAAGCTGAAGGTTTACAATAAGACAAGCAAAATAAGCAAGCGTAGCAATATACAAATTGACAGAAAAACAGTTACACACCAAACACAAACGACTCAAAAAGTAGGGTTTCTCTACTGTTCGTGTAATGCTAGCTAGCAAAGAAACACAACTCAAAAGTTCGAAAGTTCAAATGAACGGAACACTTTCCGTTCTATAATGGTTAAGCTTAACTCTTCGTCCCCTCCCTGAACTTCCTTGGTTTTCCACTCGCAACCAGAACCAACTCCTAGTTAAGGAGAGAAACTTAACTCTTTCTTTTCTCTTTTTTCTATATTTCAGTATTTTTTTTGTTTTAGTTTTTTTTAATTTTTTTTTTATTTTTTTTTTTAGTTTTTTTTGTTAGTTATTTTTTATTAGGGTTTACATTTTGCCGACGCAATCCTTGGTGCGTAAGGAGGGAGAGTTTTTTAGTTAGAGGAGACCTTATACTCTTCTGTTTACACTTCTTGCCAGAGGAAACTCCTCATTAAGGAGAGAATGCTAATTGCAGGTCTGAAGTCAGGGTACGCGGGAGCGCCTGGTTAAAAGCCTGCCATTTGAGTGAGGCAGAACACTTCGACACTTGGTATCTCAGGCGGTCTCCCATCCAAGTACTAACCAGGCCTGAGGTTACATGGCTTCCGAGATCACACAAGATTAGGTGCATTTACCTTGGTGTGGCCGTTGGCCATAGGACATGCCCTCTGGGTTATTTCAAGCCAGCCAGAGACTCTCACATATATCCGGGATTCTCAAGTCAGATACGCTGCTCACCCACCAGCCAGGGGAAATAAGGCTCCTCTGCCCTCAGTAAGGCTCCTCTGCCCTCCAGCCACAAGGGTCATGGAAGTCCCAGGGAGCCTCCCTCGGCTGGAATCGAGGCAGAGGGCACCCTGGGTGGCTGCGATTAGCCCACAACCTCCCTGGAAGTCCCGGGGAGCCTCCCGCACCTGGAGGTCAGGTCTGATGGCACACTGGGCTGCCGCAGTTAGCCCCCAACCTCCCTGGAAGTCCCTGGGAGACCCCTGCACCTTGTGGTCGGGGCTGGGGGCCCCCTGGGTGGCCGTGGCTAGCTGCATACCCTCACTGGAGGTCCCAGGAAGCCTCCAACGCCTCTAAGCTTGGGCTGGGGCACCCTGGGCAGCCGTGGTTGGCTCTCAACCTCCCTGGAGGTCCCAGTGAGCCCCCTGACCCTCACCGGTGGTTCCTGTCCAAAGTCAGGGTACACGGGAGCCCCTGGCCCAAAGCCTGCCAGTCAGACGAGGCAGAAGTAAAGGCCTTTGACACCTTGTATTCCCAGGTGGTCTCCCATCCTAATACTAACCAGGCCTGAGCCTGCTTAGCTTCAGAGATCACAAAAGATTGGGTGCGTTGGTGTGGCATTTGGCCATAGGACATGCCCTCTGGGTTGATTTCAAGCCAGCCAGAGACTCTCACCTATAGCCGGGATTATCAAGCAAGATACGCTGCTCATACACCAGCTAGGGGAAATGGGTCTCTTCTGCCCTCCAGCCATAAGGGTCTTTTACTACCCCACTAGCCATGGGGCCTGAAGGTCCCAGGGAGCCTCCCTTGCCTCGGACTGATGCTGGGGGCACCCTGGGCGGTCACGATTAGCCCCCAACTTCCCTGGAGGTCCCGGGGAGCCTCCCGCAAGCCCCTGGCCAAAAGCCTGCTAGTCAAGCAAAGCAGAGGTAAAGGTCTTTAACACCTGGTATTTCCATGTGTTCTCCCATTCAAGAACTGGCCAGGCCTGAGCCTGAGATCTGACAAGATTGGGTGCGTTTACATTGGTGTGTCCATTGGCCGTAGGTCATGCCCTCTGTGTTAATTTCAAGCCAGCCAGAGAATCTCATCCACCCCTTAGGATACTCAAGCCAAATATGCCACTCACCCACCAGTCAGGGGCATTGGGGCTCCTCTGCCCTCCAGCCACAAGGGGCTACTCCTCCCCCACCAGCCATGGGGCCTGGAGGTCCTGTGGAGCCTCCCTCACCTCGGGCCAAGGCTGGGGGAACCCTGGGCAGTCGCAATTAGCCCCCAACCTCCCTGGAGGTCCCGGGGAGCCTCCCGCACCTGGCGGTCAGAGTTGGGGGCACCCTGGGCGGCTGTGGCTAGCCGCATACCCTTACTGGAAGTTCCAGGGAGCCTCCCTCGCCTCGGGCCAAGGCTGGGGGCACCCTGGGCAACCATGGTTGGCAATCAACCTCCCTGGGGGTCCCAGGGAGCCCCCTGATCCTCACAGGCAGTTCCTGTCTGAGGTCAGGGTATGCGGGAGCCCCTGGCCAAAAGCCTGCCAGTCGAGGGAGGCAGAAGTAAAGGCTTTTGACATCTGGTATTCCCAGGTGGTCTCCCATCCAAGTACTAACCAGGCCTGAGCCTTCCTAGCTTCCGAGATCAGGAAGTGCCCTCTGGGTTAATTTCAAGCCACTAAGCTTCTATTTTTTGTGCACTAGGCTTCTATTTTTGTATGTATTGAATTAATTTGGTCTCTAGTTGCACTCTTCGTGGATGTATACCATCCCATTTCTATATATATAATGCTAATTTCAAGCCAGCCAGAGACTCTCACCCATATCCAGGATTCTCAAGCCAGATACGCTGCTCACCCACCAGCCAGGGGTAATGGGTCTCCTCTGCCCTCCAGCCACAAGGGGCTCTTACTCCCCCACCAGCCATGGGGCCTGGAAGTCCGGGGAGTCTCCCTTGAACCAAGGGAGGCACCATGAGTGACTGGCCGCATACCCTCACTGGAGTTCCGGGGAGCCTTCCTCGCCTTAAGCTGAGGCTGGGGGTACCCTGGGCAGTCACGATTGGCCCCCAGACTCCCTGGAGGTCCCAGGTAGCCTCCCTCACCTATCGGCTTTGGCTGGGGGCACCCTGGGCAGCCATGGTTGGCATGGTTGGAGGTGCCAGGGAGCCCCCTCATGGGCGGTTCCTGTCCGAAGTAAGGGTACGTGGGAGCCCCTGACCAAAAGCCTGCCAGTAGTAAAATCCATCGACACCTGGTAATTCCAGGTGGTGTCCCATCCAAATACTGACCAGGTATACTAAGCCTGCTTAACTTCTGAGATCTGACAAGATTGGATGCGTTTACGTTGGTGTGCCCATTGGCAGTAGGGCATGCACTCTGGGTTAATTTCAAGCCAGCCAGAGAATCTCACCCACCCCTTAGGATACTCAAGCCAGATACGCTGCTTACCCACCAGCCAAGGGCAATGGGGCTCCTCTGCCCTCCAGCCACAAGGGGCTCTTAGTACCCCACCAGCCATGGGGCCTGGAAATCCCAGTGAGCCTCCCTTGCCTCGGACTGAGGCTGGGGCACCTTAGGCAGTCACAATTAGCTTCTAACCTCCCTGGAAGTCCCAGGGAGCCTCTCGCACCTGGTGATCACGCTGGGTGGCCGCGATTAGCTCCGAACCTCCCAGGAAGTACCGGGGAGCATCCTGCACATTGCGGTCTTAGCTGGGGGTGCCCTGGGCGGCCGCGGTTAGCCCCTAACCTCCCTGGAAGTCCTGGGGAGCCTCCCGCACATTGCGGTCTACGCTGGGGGTGCCCTGGGCAGCTTTGGCTAGCCGCATACCTTCACTGGATGTCCCAGGGATCTTGCCTGACCTCTCAGCTTAGGCTTTGGGCTCCCTGGGTAGACATGGTTAGCTCTCAACCTCCCTGGAGGTGCCAGGGAACCCCCTCATGGGCGGTTCCTGTCCGAAGTCAGGGTGCGCAGGAGCCCCTGACCGAAAGACTGTCAGTCAGGGGCATATCTAGGGTCTAAAGAAGATCAGGGGCACTTTCGGGCACTCCAAAATTTTTTAGGACATGCCCTTTCTTTGCCCCAATTAGGCCACACCCACTAAGTACTTAATAGAGATGGCCAAAAAGACACAGACAGACAGATAGATAACCACAAACATAGACACACAGCCCGATATTGATAAACAGACAGAAAGACAGTGAAATAGACAGACAGATAGAAATCAGAGAGTTGGACAGAGAGACACAAATTAATGACACAAAGGCACAGTAAACTGGCAATTTCATTATATACTGGCAGCAATTTGGTCATTTTAAACTTACTGTTGTGTTCAGTTGTAGTCAGACACTTGCCCACACCTTGGGCCAGGGAGACCTTCTTGTACCTTCTACATGGACCTCTGCCCCTATCTATCCTATCTATCTATCTATCTATCTATCTATCTAACTCTGCTATCTATCTATCTATTTTACTCTGCTATCTATCTATCTAACTCTGCTATCTATCTATCTAACTCTGCTGTCTATCTATCTATCTATCTATCTATCTATCTATCTAATCTAATTTAATCTATAGAGACACCACACACCAGACAGTCAGTGTAGGGGAAGACCGGGAGCGCAGAGGCTGTCTGTAATGCTCTGGGCCGTCGCGCGTGTGACGTCATCGCGCCGGCGTGAGCAACTTGCCGCCAGGGAGTCTGGAACTAGGGGCACAAGCAGTAAAACAGTCGGGGCACTTTGCCAAACATCCGTAGCACGTGCCCCAAATGTTTTAACGTAGATACACCACAGCTGCCAGTCGAGCCAGGCAGAAGTAAAATCCTTCGACACCTGGTATTCCCAGATAGTCTCCCATCCAAATACTGACCAGGCCTGAGCCTGCTTAACTTCTGAGATCTGATAAGATTGGATGTCTTTACGTTGGTGTGTCCATTGGCTGTAGGTCATGCCCTCTGGGTTAATGTCAAGCCAGCCAGAGAATCTCACCCACGTGGTTGGTTCTCAACCTCCCTGGAGGTGCCAGGGAGCCCCCTCCCATGGGCGGTTCCTGTCCAAAGTCAGGGTACGCGGGAGCCCCTGACCAAAAGCCTGCCAGTCACCCTGGGCAGTCACAAGCCTCTCGCTCCTAACGGTCAGAGCTGGGGGCACCCTGGGTGGCCGTGGCTAGCCGCATAGTAACATAGTAACATAGTAATTAAGGTTGAATAAAGACATTCGTCCATCAAGTCCAACCTATTCCCTGGATCAACCAGATCTATATGCATTAATACCAGTAATTCTCAAGTAGTAGTACATCTGGAAGTGGGATTCTGGCTGGTGTATAGTATAGTATTTGAGGTTGAATAAAGACATACGTCCATCCAGTCCAACCCATCTAACAATATCCTAATTTCCTGCCTAACTGTTGATCCAGAGGAAGGCAAAACAAACCCACCAAATTTATGAAGGGGGAAAAAATTCCTTCCTGACTCCAAGTGGCAATCGGAAATTTCCCTTGATTAACTCTACTTTATGTGTCAATACCAGTAACTTGCAACATTCCTTGTTTGCAGAAACTCATCCAGCTTTTTATTAAACTGACCAATGAACCTGCCATAACAATGTCCACTGGAAGACAGTTCCATAGCTTTACCGTTCTCACAGTGACAAACCCTTTCCCAACTCTACTTTATGTATCAATCCCAGTAACTTGTAACATTCCTTGTTTGTAGAAACTCATCCAGCTTTTTATTAAACTGACCAATGAACCTGCCATAACAACGTCCACTGGAAGACAGTTCCATAGCTTTACCGTTCTCACAGTGAAAACCCTTTCCGAACTTGAAGCCTAAACCTTTTTTCTTCAAGTCTGAAGGGATGTGTCCTCTGACATGTTCTATTGGTGAACAATGCCCCAGATAGTTTATTGTATGGCCCGTTAATGTAGTTATACACAGTAATCATATCCCCACGCAAGCGCCTTTTCTCCAGCGTACATAATTGTAACTTTTCCAGTCTCTCTTCATATTCAAGCTCCCCCAACCCCCTTATTAATTTAGTTGCCTTTCTCTGAACCCGTTCAATTTCAAAGATGTCCATTTTGTACACAGGATTCCAAAATTGCACTGCATATTCCAAATGAGGCCAAATGAGGTAGTACATCTGAAAAAGGTATTCTGGATGGTATAGTATTAGAACATCTGGAAGGTGTTTTTGGGTGGTGTAGTAGTAGAACATCTGGAAGGGAGATTCTGGATGGAGTAGTAGTAGTAGAACATCTGGAAGAGCGATTCTGGATGTTGCAGTAGTAGAACACGTAGGACGAGCACAAAAACAAAAGTGTCCGATTCAAGGGGGTTCTCTTACCGCGCGAAATGCTGCAGGCGAAAAAGACACTCATGCACGTGGGATAAATGGTCCGTAACAGAATAATATCTTCTGACTTCAGTGTGCCTTAGGATGGGGGTCGGCGACGAATCGCAATGCTAGACTCAGCGTGATCAAAGAGTGACAAACAGTGAATCAATAGGCACCCCAAAGCGACGGAAGTTTACAAAAGAAAGCAAACGTAATGACCATAACAAGTAAACAGGTTGGACAGGAAAGATATTCAATAAAGAAATGGCAAGGGGAGTACCAATCAACACTTTATTGTCAGCAAGAGGAATAAAAATTATCCTTTAGCTTAACGAATTGACATGGGATTATACATAAATGTAATCGTCTGACATGATTGTTCCGGCATTACCTAATATTAAGTTCTAATGAAGAGTTGGGTGGAGTAAGAAGATGCAGGGTAGTGAGCTATGCTTCTAGTCCGGGCCACTGTTACAAAGCCTGCACAGCTTTCACTTTGCCAGAACTGTTCACTCAGTACCGATAGCGGATTCAGTCGCCCCCTCCTGCTCTCACTTTCATTGCATGTGCACAACTTGTTTCCAAGGAGAGTCAGCTGGCCTCATCCCTACTCACTACAATGTGCAACTTCCAACAGCATAACAAGGAGGGCAGTTGCTCACGCAGCCTAACAAAGCTAAAGGGAGATGCCTCTTGTGTCCTATGTGTCCTAGGCCTAAAAATGAATGCCTCTGCCGCATTGAAATGGGCTACTATTAGCTCGCTATTACGCGGCCTGTAACCATCATGTTGGCTTTGTTATTAGGTTGAACTGGGCAGTTAATAAACATCGATTGGTTTCCCTCAATTAATATGCACTTGCAAACTTTGCAACCGATCTTGTTTGCATCAGCCCCTCCATCTATTTATTTTATGGATATTATTCTGTCGGTACTGATCTATCTTAGATGTGGCCTTCACTTCAGCCACACCACTAACCCGATAATAGAAGTGGGGGATTGGTATTCTGTCTCTATATGAGGCGCTGTTTCTTTCAAACCCCTCACCCCGTCCACCCTTTCCCACCTATCTGTTGATTCCACTTAGTCCGGGTCTACTCGCCCACCCCCTACATATTGGCCGTTGATTTATCGAGCCACTACCCTGCCCGACCACCCCTTTCTTTTTGACACGTCCTGCTTGGTTGTCCCACTTTCTGGCCACACTGACATCCTCCATTATCTTAGGGGATTTCAATTCCTCATCGATACCACACACCGTCTGCTGGCCACTAAACTTCACTCTCTTACCCCCTCCCTTGGCCTTACAAATGGCCCTCTGCTCAGACCCTATTGTAATGGACCACCCGATCTGTCTTTTCGCCCCCTCTCTCCATAATCAACTCTTCCACTCTCCCTTTCCTCTGTCCGACCATAACGCTCTCAATTAATCTTTGTTCATCTGTCCCGCCGTAACCAACAACCCAACCTACCGTGCAGGAAACCTGCTATCTCTCGACCCCCATTCGCCTCTCTGTCCCTCGCCAACTACATTACCTATGCCTCCTTCTCCTGACCACTGACCTTGCAGCTGGTCCACTCCATAATACTGTTTCCAATGCGCTCGCTCTGGTTGCTCCCTTATCCACCCCCACCTTGGTTGACAAGAACCCACAACCATGCTTACGGACCAGATTAAAAAGTTGAAGGCAATCCATTCTAGCCGCGCAACGCTGGTGCAGAGTACAACAACATTGACTTTCCTCCTTTCTTTTCTCGAACTGTTTAAAAGTGTCAGTTGGTCGGATCAAGGTGCTAGCCAAACAAACTACGTCTCTTCACTCATATCCTCCCGTCCCATAACCCAAACGCTCTTCAAAGTATTCAACTCCTTGCTCTCCGTGCCCACTTGGGCCTTCGTGCCACCTCGGCCTTCATGTCCTCCTCCCGCATCCTCAACTAAACCTGGACAAACTAACTTTTCCCAGCCCTCACATCTTTCCCTCCTATCTTACTATTAATCTTAAAACACACCCATTCCCCACTCTTCATGTCTGCTGCCTATAAAATGCTAATTCCTATTTTTTTTTTCCTTTCAATCTCCTGTCAATTCGCTTGCCCCCTCCCTGTCGATCCAACTGAAAACTCTCCCACATTCGACCCTTCTCTCGAATGAAGCTAAACAATCTTAGTCAATGCCCTCATCCTATCCCGGCTGGAACTACTGCACACCTCCTGTTGTTTCCCAAACAACCAACCTGGCACCGCCTTCATCCCTCTCAACTCTGCTGCCTGGCTCTTCATTTTCTTCTGCTTCTCTAATGCAATCTCCTCCTGCTTCCTTATCCTATAAAGCCTATCCAACACAGCCCCTCCTAATCTCAGAGCTATCCAGCAGATACTGTCCCAGGCGCGACCTGCATCCGCAACGATGGCCGCCTCTCAGCCACCCTGGTCAAACCCTCTTCGCAGGTCCGCATTCTAGACTTTACTCACTCTGCCCCTCTGCTTCTGGACTCCCTTATCTCCGTCTGTCGTCACTCACCGTCCCTTAACACCTAAAAAACGTACCTTAAACCCCACCTCTTTAGGACGACATATAACATGCCTAAACATTAACCCTCTTACTACCCCATATTTCACCCCTTTCCAACTCCACTGCCAATCTATTAACAGCCTTCCGATACCTGTTCCCTTATGTCCCTCCCCCCTATCCCTAGTTCTAACTCATGGGCAGGGGCCTCTTTCCTAGTGGATCACGGATTGCTGTAAGGAACTCCTCACTCTGTTACTTATCTAGTCTTACCTGTGTAGTAATATGATATGACCTTGGTATAACATGTCTTATCCTGTATGTAATGTATGAACTGATGTAATTGTAAAGCTCACGGAATGTTTGGGCGGTAATAATCATAAAATATAGTAAATTTTTTTAAAACAATGAGACAACCGCCTGATGCACCTATTCCTAACGGTAACGGTGGCAAACGCCAGTGCTTCGATTGCTATAGCAGCTCTCTAATCACGTTTTTCTGTTTCTTCGGATACCATCCAGCTATTAGGCAGTGAAGATAACACTTCCTTGCGAGTGTGGCTTTTTCATTATCTGGCATCGCTAATAGTAGAAGAGAGGAGAATGGAACAGATTGCCCAAGCGACAACTGAGTAGTATCGCCGGAGTTAGTACAGAGGGGGTTAGGGAACTGAGTATTTCGGTCTTCACCTGGGTAATTTAGGCAGCTATAGAGGAGAGGAGGGGAGGTGGAGGTTAACAGAACGAGATCGGTTCATTCCTAATGTAACGTTGATACTCCATTTGAGGGATACAACATCCCCCACCTACGCTGACAAATTTTGTTACAGTGGTCAGTGAGTGTTTTAGTTCTATAGAGGTTTAAGTGATTTTCCTTCTCCTGAAGTGGATGAGCTTCTTTTATAATAAAATCCCTATACAAACCAAACTATTTTCCACTGTTAAAAGCATAGAGTAATAATAGTAATGAATGTACATAATTCCGTAAACTTGCTGCCAGCAAGTCTAAATCTTTGAAAAGAGCACCTCCACCTATACAGCCATTTTGTCAATCTTTTGTTGTTTACATGAGCTGTTAGTTATGTGGTTTTAACATTAGTTACAATCCCTCATAAAAAACCTTAAAGAATGATCAGTGGTTTGTAGTTTGCCAGTGCAGATGTGCTGATGTACACTAGGGAACATTGGAAAAGCAAGCAATGAGCATTCTCAGATATGTGTTTATAAGGGATGTAGGTGCGGCATATAAATCTAAATAAAATATATGCTTAGAAGGTCTCATCCAGTCATGGATTCTGTTGTGAGCCATTGAGAGACTATCTTAATCGTCAAGTCCAGGTGATCTAATTTGAGACAAAAGAAATAATAATAATACATTTTTCTAAAAAAAACCAATAAAACCACCCGTCCCCATGTGTGGGTGGGCACGGGTAGGTGGCTTGCCTGTAAGGACTAACCGTTGTAACGAAATGGGGTTTGTGTGTGTGGGGAAAAAAGGCTGCGGTCCACTACGCAGGTTGGGAATCTGTTTTGTTTGTCAAACCCAAGGTGCGTTAAAAAAGGGACGCAGTAAGGGCTAGCACACCCGCGTGTGTGTGCGCACACATTTTTGTGCGCTCGTATTGCGCCCTGCGATTTTTCACTAAAATGGAATCTGCAAGGCGACAATTCCCGGGATTTCTGGTGCTCATGCTATTGGCGCGCCATTCAGGTTGTGGTTAACACATGCACCACCATTTTTGGTGCTAACCTGCGCTTTCCATACGAAAAAATGCAAAATGCAACGCGCAATATGCTAACCGCCAAGAATTAGTGGGGCTGGCCTTCTGCCTAAAACTCCACAGGATTTCATATATCGTTCACACACCTTCTGCATTATAAATCTGTCTGTTCCAGTCGGTTTGAAAAAAACGACTGCAACACATTGCTGTCCGTTTTTTTTCATGCACACTTTTCTAATAGAATCGAAGGATACACAATGTTGGAAAAAAATGGCTGCCAAAAGTATGAAAAATGGATCAACTGCAACACATGCCTGTGCGTTCTGTCCAGTTTTCTAGTGTGGGCGTACCTTACAAACAAAACCCAAAGGCCCAAGTGCCCTCCGTCTCAATCACTATTAGAAAGAGAATCCCCGTAAAAATCGGACATATTTTCAAAAGATAATACAATCCAACCAAAAACCGATGAATCTAATTCTGCACCCTATAGGGCCCACTGCTATGTTTTAAAACTTATCACCAGAACACTCCATTCTGCAGACCACTAGTAGTGCTTATTTCCACCCCTTATAGCCCTCTGAAGCCACCCTGGTTTGTTCATTGGGCCACTTCAATCTGCAAGTTTTCTTCTTCTGGTGTAGAAAAGCCAACAGCTTTCCAGGGCGCTGTAGTTGTTTATGTAAGGTGCGCACCTCACTCCTTAGGAGATGAGTAAACAACAGCTGAGGGCCACACACTGACATCCCTTCAATAATATTATTAGTACTTTTAAACATTACTCCTTTCTTCCCCCCCCAGGACCTGTTCGTTTAAATGGGCCCCTCTGGGAAAAGGAGTTCAGAAATTTGTGGCCCCACAGACAGATCTGGACAGACAGTCGGGCTTATCAAAGGTGACGGGGAAGGTTGTCGCACCTCTCCACCCACTCCCATACGTGTCGTCGGGTGCGCCCTAGGTCCTAGTGTTTTTCTTCTCCCACAACAGCCGCCCTCAGCTCTTGTCCGGGAGAAAGACATGTGTGTGCTGGCAAGGAGCCCTCAACTGTCTGGGCAGGGGAGCTCTGTGTGTGGTATGGGGGGGAGTGGAAAGTGGGAGAGGGGCTGTACAGTGGAGAACAAACGGTGTTCTTTTTAGACTAAAACAGAAAAACAGAACATGTGGGAAGATTAAGCCCAGCGGGACCTAAAAACCACATGGCGACAATTGCTGGATGCAAGAGGTAGTTAAAGAAAGAATAAAATATAATTTTCTAAAAAGTCCTCCAATATACTACCCACTCTTTTAATAAAAGAACATAAAACATGGAATTTAAATGCTCTGTCAAGCACAAGGCAGTAATTCCAGCCTGGTTATGTACTACACTTTGCGTGGCCATCCAATTGTCAGCATTGACACGACAACAATCTTGCTAACATTTTTCCCTTTTTCTATAGAAATCAACAGGGCTATATCATGATCCTTACCTGCATCTTCATAAAGTATACTGCGCTGGACATACCAGCCCCCTGCTTGCCGGCTATGTATACCTCCCCCCCGCTGCAAGGCTATGTGTATCCATCCCCACGCTGCAAGGCTAGTATATACCATCCTCCCTGTTGCAGGCAAGTCTATCTCATCTCCCCGGCTGCAGGCTTTCTATAACCATATCCCCTGCTCAAGATGTCCCTACTACCAGGCCCCCTCTGCAAGCTAGTCTATACTATCCCCCCTGCTGCAAGGCATGTTATATACCATCCCCTGCTGCAAGGTATTCTATACATCTCCCCTGCTTGCAAGGCGAGTCCGATACCACCGCCCTCTGCTTCAAGCTAGTTCTATACCATCCCCCTGCTGCAAGGCTAGTCCATACATCTCCCCTGCGCAAGGGCTATTCTATACCATCTCCCCTTCTTGCAAGGCTTATCTATACCATCTCCCCTGCTGCAAGCTATTCTAATTAACATCTCCCCTGCTGCAAGGCTATCTATAACCACCACCCCCTGCTGCAATGGCATGTCTATACCATCTCCCCTGCTGCAAGGCTAGTCTAATACCATCTTCCCTGCTGCAAGCTAGTCTATACCATCTCCCCTGCTGCAGACTAGTCTATAACATACCCCCTGCTGCAAGGCTAGTTTTTACCATCCCCCCCCTGCTGCAAGCTAGTCTCATACCATCCCCCCTGCTGCACAGCTCTTGATACCATCGCCCCTGTCCTGCAAGGCTAGTCTATCCATCCTCCCCCTTGCTGCCAGGCTAGTCTTAACCATCTCCCTGCGGCCGGCTAGTCTAACCATCTCCCCGTTCTGGCTAGTTAGCTATACACCATCCCCCCTGCGCAACGGCTGTCTTCCATCCCCCCTGCGCAAGGCTAGTCCCTATACATCGCCCCTTCTGCAGGGCTAGTCTACCCATCTCCCCCCCGCTTCAAAGCTATTCTATACATCCCCCTGCCTGCAAGGCTAGTCTATAAACATCTCCCCTGCTGAGGCTAGTCTATAACATTTCTCCTGCTGCAAGGCTAGTCTATAACCATCTGCCCTGCTGCAAGGCTAGTCCATCCAATCTCCCGCTGCTGCAGCAGTGCGTACTAGGAAATCACTGGCCCCCCTGCAAGCTTGTGGGGCCCCTATCAGCGCTTCATCCACAGGATTTCCTGGAAGGAGGCTATTTCGTCATCAGGAATAATAGATGAGGTTTCCTGGGCCCCCCTGCGGTTGCTCTGCCAACCTGCTCCCTGGTCAGTTTACAATACACCCCCCTGGCTGCAGGCTAGTCTATCCATCTCCCTGCTGCAGAGGCTAGTCTATACCATCTCCCGTGCTGCAGGCTGTCTATCCCCTCCCTGCTGCAGCTAGTCATCACCTCCCCAGGCGGCAAGGCTAGTATTTCCCCTCCCCATTTCTGGGCTGGAAGGCATCAGTGTGGTGACGCTGCAATACTAAATGACTTGGTGAAATATCTTCTGTCATTCCAATCTCATTAACAAAAGTGTAGGACTAAACAGGTCACTAAAGCTGTTTAACATGATAGCTATCTCCTTTGCAGCTTCATTCGATTTATAATTTAGAATTCACAATCCCAAAGTGGGGAGTCTTACTTTGTGTTAAACCCATCCGTTATCTTCTCTGAGAGTTTTGATTTCTTGAGAGCCTGAAGGCAACTATTTCCAGTATAAGATTTACACAACATGGTGATATTTTTGACACAACCAGCCGCACCCACCATAATTATTCCCTTAACCAGCCACTGTCCAGTCAATCGGTTCAAGACCACCTATGTGCACTCTGCGTACCTAGGAATCAATGAAAAACTATGAATGGCCCTTAGCCCTGTTCTTCATCTACATGGCTTTCTGGGAGGAGGCTATATCCTGCCATGCAAAAAATAAGAAGATAAGCCCCTCGGCCCCCTGGTAATTACGCCCCTTCCCTTGTGCATCGCCTTACCTTAAACTGAAACGCTCATTATAAAATCTTATACCCATCGATTAAATTAAATAAGTGTACCGGCACTACACAATAATAGCTCATGCACCATCACGCCGCGGGTTTTTTTCACAATTTTTGTGCAAACTGCAGGAATACTCCTGCTAGCTCAGTGCCTGTACACTACAGTGAAAGTTAAGCATGAACTATGCTAATTCACTACTTCCCCCAAACAAATATCCAATGACAAAAAAAAGAATCACTTGTATAAATTCTGCCACAGTGTGATTGTTTAATTTTTGCAACCTGAGAAGGGGGAGAAACCCCGAAACATTTTGTGCCTCTAGCACGTCACAATAATAATTGAAGTTGAAAGAGTGGTTGTTCTCTACAATATCTATTTCAACTGGCTGAACTACTACTGCTGTGGTAAGCAGTATCCAGGAAGACAGCCACCATCAACCTATAATAAACTAAGGAGTGCGGGGAACAAACACTAACTCCTAAAGAAATTCCCTGTTACACCCACCAAACCACTTACCTGATCCTAGTATTTCTAGATCTTGCTTGGTAAAGCCTTTGGCTTGTCCTTATTGCTTGTGGTGTTTTTTTCGATCGGACTTTTTCTTACCGACCTTGCCTGCGTTTTCTGATTCTGACCCTTGCAATTTTTGGACTGACTTCTGGCCTGATCCCTATTCCTTCATTTCTAATCCCTTGACTGTGTTTGCCGATGGCCCTCCCGTGTATGCCCCAGTCTCGTTTTGACCCTGCTGTGCCTTTTTCTCATACACTCTGGTCGGACTTTGTCTAAATCTGTTCTTGATTGGCTCCCCTAGTGTTTCTGAATATCCTCGCCTCAGCGCAGATCCCTGACACTTTAAGACATCTCCCCCTCCTCCCTCCCCCCCGTTGTTTCTTTTCCCCCCCCCCCTCTTTCTGCTGATTACGCATAAATGTTGCCGAAGAAAGGTCCGGCTGGGGTCACTATGTTTAATTTCTGCTTCTCTGGAGTTGCAGGTCTTTCCTGTGTAATGATGTGTTTATGAAATATGATTTCTCAGATCTACAGCTCAGATTTAACATATTGAACACTTTTTGGGGCAGGAGTTCTTGGCTGTAATCTAAAGGTACACGTTTTGAAAATGTGAAAAGTAAGAACCCTTTACCTGTATATTTGATTTCCACAGGCCATCTTGCAATTTCTGAGCTTGTCATAGCTTTAGCATGCCAGGGACATTGTACGGCATTTCTCAGTTAGTCCTATATATTTTAGCTTTCTAACAATTGCCGTTGGGGGGGTGTTTATATATAATTTTTATTTAAGAGCTGGCCTTTAAAAGTAGCATGGGAACTGCCCTTAAAATATATCAAATTCCCCCCCTTTGAAAATCACTATTGATTACTTTTTTGTGTATTTTGAATTGGGGGGTGTTCATGGCGTCACAACCGCCGCCGCCACCCCCCCACGTACAGGGCCCCCACAGCCCACTGTCACTGCAGCGATCAGGCATTTTTAAATTGTTCGTCCAGAAGTTCAGGTCTGTTTTTTTTACACAGCTGTTTAAAAACGGCTGGCATGGAAGACATTGTGGGAAGGATCGGGCCCGTCCCCAATATCGCGGGGGGTTGGCGCGCCCCTGCCGATATGCCCCAGTGGGGGTTGTGATCCTGAGTGCCTGTGCCCTGGCGCAGGGGGAGTGGCTGGGATATACGATTTCTGGCCGCTGACTTGGGGCATGTTTTTTCACAGGAGCTAGGAAAAAGGGTAAGAAACTTAACCTTTGCCCACCACACTGACAGATCCGACCGCTTCCTGGTTTTCTGGCTCCACCTATGCGGCCATGCACGGATTTCAGTGTTTACAGTGGAGTATCACGCGAAAGTCCAAGTTTTCTCTAATCTTCGTTCCCTGGCTACACGCAAAATTGATTGAAGAAGCATGGGAGGTCAGCACAACAGCCAATTTAAACACATTTCTATCATTAAAAAAAACCCGTCGCTAATTTTGGGGGGGGGGGGGGGGGGGGCACCACACTCACATTTGTCGCATTTGAAAGCTAAAATCTGATTGGTGGGGCAACCCTTGCACGATAACAACCTTTTACTAACATAAGCCTGAAGATCCTTAACCTCCCGGTCCGCCAACTCAATCAGCTTAATTATGTTCCGCTTTGTCCCGGTGAACTATTCCATTTAATAATATACTATGCACACACGTATAACTAGGAAGTGTTTATGGTGTGTCATTATGCCTATTTGTGACAAAGACCGACATGTAGTCAATTGAATTTAAATTTTATTTACAAATGGACAGTTTGGAAACATCCCGTACCACCTAGAGAGAGGAAGACATGGGGAGAATGTTACTCTCAAATATGTCACGGTTTAGAAACTTTCGTTTCACAAGCACCGAAGGGATGAAAGGACGCATGGTTTTTTATTTCCGTTTATTTTCAGATGTAAACTAGGCTCCAGACGGTACAAATTCCTGTTCATAATGTTAATGAGCACCCACTGTGTCAGGTATATTACTTAATTGCATGGTTTGTCCGAAATGTACCCTTTTGACTAAGTAATATATGGTAGGGGCCACTAGATGGCTTTTCCTCTTGAAATTTCAACATATTTTAAATCTCCACGTTTAGCAGAATCTGGATGCCTTTTAATAAACTTAACACTGGGCATGTATTAACTTTCCACAGATTGGAGGAGATCTCCCACAAATTTTGGATTCTGACAATGGGCCTTTAGAATATATTCTGTGTCCTTTGCTTATAATGTGAATATGTAACTTAACTGGTGTAATTTTCCTTTTATGCTTTATAATCTTGCTGTGTTTTGGCTCACTTACACTTGAAAAGGGTTTTTGTTTTTTTTGCTATAACACAGTTCCTGTTTGGAATTTTATTGCCTTCAGGTCCTATTGCTTTTTTGCATTGATATGAGCTTACTTAGCGTTGTCGTCATATGCCTGTACCTAGAAACTCACATATCGGAAGCCTCCCTAGCTAAGAGGCAATTAATATCTCTGCTACATTGGGCACTACAGTGGGGAATTTAAGCTGGTACCACTAGTAAAGATTTATCACAAAAAAATGACAGATTCTATTCAATCTTAAGCTGCCTTTATCGCTATAAATTCGAACTTCCCTATGGTTTCTCTGTACTGTATGTTTATTTAGGGATGCAAGTGGCTGCCCTTTTGGCTAAATACCAATTATAGGACAACAATATTATTTTGGCAACCGACAGCCCCTTGCAGTGTCAGTACGTTGCCCGTTTCTCCCCATACCTGTGGCTTGATAACATCAATTGGCTTTTAATGGTAAGTGTATATCTAGCTTCAATTCTGAACCAAAAGCTGTGTGGCCCTAATAGCATCCTTGATTAACGGTGTAAATGCATTTATAAGGCATCTGTGAGGTGGCATACATAACACTAAGATAAAATACATTTGCATTTGTTTATTGTGTTACATTAAATATACACACCCAAGTACACTTCTATATTCGTTTTCCGTTAAACGTGCTTTGTATAAGAAGGTAAGAATTAAATAAGCCAACAGTAGGCAATCTCAGAGGGTATCTGCTATTACATCTTCTGGTTATTAACTTATACCAGAATGGAAAACACTCACGCCTTTTTGAATTGCTAAAAGTTTACCACCTGTTGCCATATGTTACATCATGAAACCTTTACTTTGGGTGGTGCAAGTAATAAAGGAACTAGGTACAGCAATTAGATTTTAACAAGACATTTAATCATGAGAACTGACATCACATAATATTGAACCAGCCAGTTGTAAATGAAAGGAAAGAGAAAGTTTACACCTTATTTCCTGTGTCCTCTTTCGCTACACTCTCTCTTACACTGGTAGACATAATGTTTTAAAAATCTGCTACATACAGGCATTATCTGTTTCAATAAACTTTCTCCATTCATGCCAGTTTTTCATCTACCCTATCCTTTTGCTTATTCAAATTCTTTTCAGCTACAAATTATGGGTTCTCTCTTGCTTGTCCCAACTATCCCTGCCTCCATCAAATTTAAGATACATATGTGCCCAAAACTTTCACTGATGTTATGGAAATGACAAATTATATAAGTTTTTGTACACAGTTTGTGTCTTCTTTTCTTTCTTCTTTAATTATAAAAGTAGTAGTTATTTACAATTTCCACTTAGTCCCACTTTATAACCAATATATATATCTTACTCCACACTTCTCATTTACATTATTATTTATTTTAACAAATATCCATCCTATATGTCTCGATCTCTTGTCTGAAACAAAGCACCTTTATTTTATCTCCCCTTATCTATTAAGGAAGCCCCTTCTTCTGTAACACATATTGAAATAATCTACAACAATGGAGATTTGCCTCAGAATGTCTCGGGCAGTCTGTTTATTTGCACCTGACAAAGGAGTGATCAAGATAGGCCAACTGACAATCGACTCATTATATACATTAAGTATAATATCTCACAACATGCTACAATAAGGTTTCGGAAGCACACAGGACAATTTTTCGTCCGATCTATTGGTCTCTCTCCCCCCTAGTTCTCCTATCGGGCAATATGGTGAAATTTTAGATGCTACAATGATCTGTACATTAAATTCAGCAGAAAGTTGATGAATTTTGCCAGATCATTTGTTTTCAATGGCCTGTGTGATCAGCTGTATGCAAAATGTCCGCTGTGGCCCTTGTTTTTTTTCGTACCGGCAGACGACCCATCAGTGATTGCATTAGTCGAAAGACTGGGTATATACACTTTTATGCTTAAGTTATACCGTGGTACCAAAAATGGGTCTAATTTTTGTGTCTGGCACCATATGCTATATTGAAAAACATGATCAATGTTCACAACGATGCTCAAAGAAAATAATAAAGAGTAACTTAAGCGCATGTCCTGCACAGGCTCAAGCTTATAAAGCTCATAATGAGCCACAAGATTGGAGTCAGGATACAATTTTCCATATGAAACACAACTTATGCTTAAATATCTGGTTACAAATGGATGTATAAGTTTGTAAAATAGCCTTGGGTTGAAACCCTACTGAAAGTCACCAGTTTTTGTTTTAAGGGGTAGTGGTGCCCTTTAATGTTAAATGTAACCCCGACTTTCAAAAGAGAATTGTATAGACTTACCTCAGAGTTTCCTGGGACATTGTGCGTTTATAATGTTTCATGTTTATCCTCTTCGACCGAATTACTTTGATTACCCAGAGAATTGAGAGCGGGGTCACAGTGTGACATTACTTATGCATAGCGAATACCCCAGTTGTGGATCAGTACATGTACTTTGTCTACAGTACTCATTAAGCAGTGGTACACCTACACTAATTTATTCATATTGTATTAACAATATAATTAGTGTAATAAATGTTCATCGTACACAAGTGTTTATATATATATATACTAATAGCTTCTAATTAATATATAGATAGCTATACTATCTATAATATTATGAGGTGTGCGGCTGTGAAATTTGCATTGCCACAGTTTTTAATAAAACTCGATCGAAAAGTTTAGGTATCATACAAGAAACCAGCTTGCCCTATTGATCAATTTTTACATTAAATATATTCTGGCAAAATATGTATATTATTATTGTTTTTGTGCTTTCTTTTTTATCAATTCCGACACCCAAAGATTAATTTGCAAGTTGACCTTATTAAACTAACACGGCACACGCATTATATAACTATACTTTTTTATCGCAATGGATTTCCATGTTCTACTACTAACTGTTTACCTTTTCTTAAGAGAGCACTGTGTAACCCCAAACCCCACCGGCTCTAAACACTTTAACACAATTCTCCCCATGTCATAAAAAAAAAAAAAAAAAAAAACCAAAAGATTATATCTACTCTGGCTCAATATTGCTCACTCAGCTGTAGCCAGATATGCTACAAACAAAGTTACACATAACCAAAAAAGAAATATTAACTAAAATCCTGCGTGCTCGTCCACAAAACTAATAATATTAAATGGTTTTTTATTAGCATCTTCTTTTGCGTTGTGAAGGTGTCTCATTCATCCGTCCATGGTTATCGTTTGTATTCAATTAGCTCAACGGACTTTTAGAAGTTTAGTTCTTGAAGACTTTTTCACAGGCCTCCGACTGGCTTGCCTCTCAATGCAGAATGACTGGTACAGTGTTTAGGCTTTTGTGAAAATAAAAAACAAAGCCTACCTACCATCAATCCCAAATTACTCTAATTTTCAACTGTCTTTTTCGGGTTTCAACTATTACTAAAACTTGTTACCATCCTGAAATTTAAAAATATTTACCAATAGTACTACTATAACCTCTATACGTAGAAAAATTTCTGTTATAAAAAAAAAAAGAATATTAACTGATGCCTCAATGTTTAGCTTTCACCAATTGTGAACAGATGAATTAGTGCACCCCAATGCGTTTTGGGTGCTCACATCACCTGAGCCTCAAGTGACATTCAGTTAAATGAACAAGAAACCTACCGCACTGTTCCACCGTCCAGGCCACTTTGATATTTTAAGCACTGGTGTAAGGATCTTTACTGAGAGCTACCTAAAACATTAGTTTGAACACGCGTCTGACCCAAAAGATACTCATAATAGTAGCTTTCTGCCCAAAACATCTTGTGCAAATAAACCCTGTCCCCTTAGACTGTACCTGTATTTGTAATATGTCCTTATCAGACTTTAAACTTCATTTTATTTATTTTTTCATTACTTTTACAAATTCCACTCAATTCCACTGTAAGACTGTCATAGTCTTCTTTTGTAACTTTAACTATTATTTGCTAGGCCTTGCTAGATGAGAAGATTATAATCCACGGACTCTACTTATTTAAGATGGTTTTATATTGCTATTTGACAATTGTTTTGCCATGTATAGCTGACATCGGTCTGTCTAAAAAGTTGCATATGGAAATGGAGGAACTGACAAGAAGTAACCAACTTTTCGCTAATAAAACATAAGGAACTACTCCATTAACAGAAGATTAAATTCTTCTCGTCTTAAAAGGAATAACATTGTAATATGAATATTAATACTAATCATATATTCGGGGGATTTTCCTTTCAATAGATGACTTTCCATCTGTACATTTTTCATGTTTTAATGTGAAAACAGAGATCGCTGTAAACTGTGCAATTTTTTTCCCAACCTAATCACAAATAAAGATTAATTAACCACTAATCTTCATCTGCGTTTTTATTCTAGATAAAACATCACTGTAACCTTTTCTTGACTACATTAGAAGTTTGCACGTATATTTTACCCTTATTTACACTTGAAGACAGACCCATGAATTGCCAAACAGTCTGTGAGCATGCTCAAGCAATTTCCTTTTGAGTTGCGTGGTAATCCTGTTAGGTCCTCTTCACTTTTTAAGATTTTATCTTTTGTTCCTGTATCAATACCATAACATTTAGTCTGTTCTGCCATAAAACTACTTTTTTTAAAAAAAACTACGCTTAAAAACTGCATTTCTGTAAAAAATAGTTAAGGTTAACTCCAACTTCTTTAAGGCTAACCTGCCTGCTGCTGAGGAATTTACACTTACACAACCAACGATACCTCAACACGTCCCTCCTCTCATTTTCCTGTGGCGTCATGGCCAATGGCAACAGATCAGAGGAGAAGGGGCTTCCAGTTTTGTCATGCGGTCTTCACTCAGTGTGGAAGCGTTGGGTGAATTTAATGACCAAGGGTTTGAAGGTTAATCATCAGAACATGAAAAGTTATTTTGGGACTAGAGTTGCCCTTTACAGAAATCCTTTAGCATCCTAAGCATGTAGCAAACGATTCAGAGCAATAATAATGTTCTGGGCGCTGATATTGCTTTACATGGGAACAGTTTTAATTTAGGTCTGCTGAGTTTTTTTTATTTTTTTCAATTGTGCAGGTATGTGTGGACTCCCTTCCAGTGACTGATTCGCTAAGCAGAGTTTCTAATGACCTTCACATACTGAAGACATCCCCCTGCATATGAGGCTTCCGGGCAGGGTGGATAAAGGGTGCGTGAGAGGTGAATTGAGCTCTAATTGATTCTACTCTTCGAATTGAGGACTTAATGACTTGTTTTCAAAAAATAAATCTCAGTTCATTCCTTACTCGAGCTAAATTATATTTAAACATTGTATGTAAAGAAGGCCATTGCAAAAGGCTATTCAATGTCATCTTAAAAAAACATCTTCCTTTCTGTATTTCTTTCCCCCCGAAAATTATATAGTTTAAATCGCCCCACAAAGGCATATTTAGTATTTTCTGAGAGATGTTATTCTAGCCTAATTGCTGCCTGAGTTCTGCTTCCTCACTTCTCTTCCTGAGTTCTCTATTAGTAGCTGTCACAAGCCCCCCCCCCCCCCCCCCCCGCCCCCCCTCGCTCTCCACCCCAGGATAACTGAGGACTCACAGCCCAATGGCCAATGCTATTCCCCTATCTGCCTCCTTTGAGCTGTGGTGTTGTTGGGGGGTGATTTACCATACATACAATTTTCCCCTACATTGCCATACAAATACTTTACTTCACGGGCACGTCCATATTTCGTTTCACAGTAAGCCCTGCCTTTTCTTTAACCATGTTTTTTAATTAAGTTACTTTTTTTTAAAATTTTGTTTAAATGTTGTAGATAGTAATTTGCCCCTTTTCTCTGCCGGTCATTATCAATAATGTTTGTGCTCACTTATTTTCCACATTTCTGCTCAAGTTCAGCTTGAGAGTGTATGTTTGACGGATCTTTGGTGTTCACTTAATACAGATGTAGGTTGTCCTTGCTGATACTAGATAAATGATATCCATCCGTTCTCTCACTCCTAGCAGATGTTAACTGAGTTTCAAGAAAACAGTCTATAATTTTCGCCCTCCATTATGTCCCAGATTCCTCTGCCCCCACCTGATAGCGATGGCACACTGTCAAACATGGTGCGTGAGACTGATCCTTGGATGGTAGAGGGAGGCGATAAGGTGAAAAGATCCTGTACCTGTTGCCAGGTCCCCATACACAAAACGTGCAGCATACGGGCATGTGTCTCCTGGTAACGAATTCCCATCCTCTACTGGTACGCACGTGACCCTTTTCTCATATGCCAGGTACAAGACCCTTACGTACCCCAAGGAACAGCTTTCCCAGCGCATGCTTTGCAACACACACGCTGTGGCCATGTCTGCTCCTTCCATGAACATCGTTCCCATGCTTCTTTTCCCAATACTCCTGGTCCTGAAGCCAGCGGGGGTCAACCATGCCGTGCCTTGCACCAGCTCTGAGACACAACAAGGTTAGGTTTATATAGAATCGTTAGACAAATATTAACACTAATCTGGATTTCAATAAAAGTTCTTATCGTTTAAAGTCGATTTGCCCCCAACCAATCAAAACTTATGTAACCTTTTGAAAGCTACACTGATTGGTTGGGCAATTAGCACCATTTTAAACGATAATAACTTTTATTGAACTTACCCCCATATGTTTAAAGGTAATATCTTCTATATTTACCTTATTAATATAGTATACCATGAATATCTGCCCCTCCCCTTAAAAGTACCTGAACCGCTTGTTTCCTCACCACTTGGGTATGCTCCCTATCAGTTGTGATATTATCAATAGATTCATACCAGTCTGTTCGATTCCCCATGTAACTTGCTACACAACCATCCATATTCGGCCCGCTAACTGGCATTTCAGTGTTGTTGGTTGTTCGATGTATTTTTTACTGTCAGGGACTCCACGATTGGTTCCGCTGCCACTGTTTCGCCCGAAATCAACACTCCGACACATGTCCATGAGGAACCGCACCCCTTTTCCCACGCATCTGTGGGCTGCTACTTTTGGCCGTTGCCCGACATCTTGCTCTCCTGATACTGGTCAGGAGAAGAATCGTGATCATGTGTACCCACTTTAACAGTATGCCTGTGAGCTGCCCATGGCTAGGAACGGCCTTCTTGCATTTTTAAATCTTCCCTTAGTCCTTTTCACTCAGAGAAGTAAGACCAAACCACAAGGGAATATTTGGTATTATTACAGCTGGATAGAGAGTGTACCCAGGGGTGATGACTCATGATCACGTCCTCGACCCTGATACGTTTCAGGGGAATGGATGGGTTGGCTAAAGGCAATCGGGAAAATAGTTCCTATTAGGGTCCTGCAACAGGAAGTCAGTATTTCATAAGCATTTACTTATGTTCAAACAAAAGGCTGAATGGGAGGTTAAGGTCATCGGAATGGAAAATTCCTGCTCTTTTTGCACTGAAATTCCCCTTTAATGGAAGATAAAGAGACATGTGGCACAGTCCTTACAGTGAATGCGTTGGTTTTTTTTTATCTATCGTAAGTCACACACGTTTTGAGTAACATGTATCCTTTCTTAGGGTAAATCCTTTAATTCTTTGTAAATTTACACACTTCTAACCAGCTAACAATTCACCTTAACAATCCTTTATAATAAACATTAAAGTGTATGTATACTGAAAAAATGACTTTGTGTCATCTTAATCTGGAAAAAATACATGTAGTATGCACTTACTCTGTGGTGTGTGTGTTGCTGCATGCCTTCAATACAATACTGTTTTTGCTCAGGCTCTGACCACTGACCTGACTATTTTCCCCACATACCAACTGTCAATACTGCATACAGTATACAGCACACACGGTCAAACAATTCCCAGCTAACAGCAAACTGCTTACAGAAATGCTGAAATGTAAGATGCTTCAGATTGGATATCTATAAATAGGGGGCAATCAACAAAAAAATGGTACAGTGATAGTTGGGATGAATTATTATTTCCACTAATGCGCAATTTAAAAAAACAATTTTGCCAGTGTACATGCCCTTTAAGGTTTGAAACTAACCTTTCTTACTGTACTTTAATGGACTACGGTATTCCAAAAACCAACTCGCTGTCTCGTTGGTTTTTAAGAAATTCTCTTAGTATTTTTAAATCTTAAGATTTATTGCCGCACAGGCAGACATTTTCATCTGTTATCCAATTAACATCCCTGGCAACTAACATTTGTTAAAAGTAACCATTTCCAATACTTATATACACTAAGTCATTTTTTTAATAAGCATTTAAGAACAAACTGGAAAGACTTTACAAAGGATTGTAACATTAAAGGAAGTCCAGCCTAAATATAAATAACTTTTAAAATGATTAATCATTTAAAAATAATAATCATTTTAAAAGTTACTTATTTTTAGGCTGTACTTGCCCTTTAAAGGACATTTCCACCCCAAAAACCAAATTTCTCCCCCACTTCTGTCCCCACTGTGCACTGTGTAAAATCCTTACTTTACCTCTCTGCACCAAATGTGTTCTCCTGTAATGTCTGCCCAAAGTCATAGAAAGTGAACAGAAAGGAGCCTAGCTGGAGGGAAAACGTGTCCGCCTCTGAGGTATCCTCTGAGAGGTTTCTGGCTTGCTCAGTGCAGCCCTCCCTCCCAATCTCGGTTAGTTCCCCTGCACCCCTAGTTAAAACCCTTTGCTGTAGTGTAGGGCTCCCTCTCCCACCCCAACCACTATATTAGCTTGTAAAAAAACTTACCCAAACTCTGCTTACACAGCATATTTCCCCCGTTCTACACTGCCGAAAGCAGCATCCGTGATTGGCTGCCTCTCAGCCATCACGGACGCGGCCAACGGTCCGGCCCCCTGCTTGCAACTTCATGCAAGCAGAGGGCCGTGGCTGAACGCAGTGGGCCGAGGCTGGGTAGGTCGGATAACAAGCTAAAAGAGCGGTTGGAGGTGGAAGGGAGCCCTACACTACAGCAATTTTGTTAAAAGTGGTGGACATGCCCTTTAACCTAAAGCTTAGTTTTTCAGTATGTCCATCCTCCCAAAAAACTTTATATTTGGTTGGCAACCCCCCAAAACCTCGACTCCGCATGGTTTATAAAATCTAAAGATGCTTCTAACATACTTACCCAGCCTTCTTTCCAATAGCGTGCTTCTGCTTGCTTCCACCTTTTTGCAGGCATGGAAGCATGTAAAGGGCTGGACTTGCAGCGTCTCCTGTAATTGGCTGAGACATTGCGGAAGCGTGCCAGGGGAAAGAAGGCCCAGTAAGTATCTTTGGATTTTATTAACCTTGCGAGTTCGAGGTTTAAAAAAGTTTTTTTTAGGGGGGTGGACATACCCTTTAATAGAAAACAATGCCATATCTTTATAAAACCACAAAACTTAACTGTATATTTATGGGGATGAAAACCTGTATCTCAATATGTGATTCCTATGGTTGAAGCAGCCCCCAGTAATGACATCTTAAATCTCCATGGATACACACAATGACATAGAAAGTGGGTGTGGGAATGCTCTGCAATTTCAAATGAGCAAGAGCAGCCAACCGTGTGCGGAGCCTGCTGTTTCTGCACAAATTTGAAACATAATCCATAACGGTTAACATATCGATTGTGACGTTTCCTTATACGCCAAGGTCCTTTAAACAAAACGATCAATCACAGAATGAGGAATATAAGATAATCACTGATAAACTGTGCAGCCTGAACAAAGGTCGTTGTTTGGCTCTAGGGCCCATTTAATTTTCATTAAGATAAAGATTGTGAACATTCACACTGATGTCAATCACAGTGTCAATGTTTGTGTTAAGAGCAAAGGTCATGCGGTGCAGAACCCTTAGGATACAACCATTATGACACACATGCTTGTGAAGGTTCTCATTCATCCAGGTCATGGTATATCTGTGTATTCCGTTAGATCAACTGGACTTGAAATGTAGTTCTTGAAGAAACCAACCTAAATAGAGGTGGGGGGGTTCGACACCAACTGTCTGCCATGTACAATGCTGTTTTAACACCTTACTCTGGGCGTTCCTATAACACCTCTTAGCCACTATCTAATCACACCCTAACCCTGGCTGTGATATGCTAATTGGGATTTTCCAGGGTACATAATTGCCACAGATTCTTGTACAAGTCATTCTGAATTGAGAAAGCCAGTCGGATGACTAGCGAAACGTCTTCAAGAACTACATTTCAAGTCCAGTTCATCTAATTGAATACAACAGATATTATGACACACACATTACAAGATCAGCTCCAAATATCCAATGCAACCAACAAGCCTCGACCAGGTAAAATAGAGGCCCGAAGATCACAGTGTATGTTATCTGTTAAACTAGAACACTTTTGGTTTGTTTTTGTATTATTCTGCCATATCTAATTTTATAATTTTATTTTAGTGTTTTTTTGATTGTTGGTGGTCACATGATCTTGTGACATCACTGAATGACTATTATAAGGATACAAACCACTCACAACGGAGTCCCTACTGCCTTTTTTATGTAGGAACCACTGTTGGTGATGACTCTACCTATGGACAAGACTTGCCTTTTGAATAGACTGGTAGATATAATAGGATGAAGGGAATATGTAACCCATGTACTGTTTGAAATATAAATATTGTATTACCGTTATGTATGTACTTTATGAGGTGGTTCTATATGTTTTTAACTAATATAATATATGTATTTGTTTTGTCTCACAAATTTCAAGTGAATCAACCTTTTAAGGGGAACTAATGGGTAATTAGTGTATGGTTTCCCGGTACTGCTAGAGGAGAGTTACCTGGGAGACAGATGTTGTAGTCGGAAGTAGGAGGAAGTATGAGTACAGGAGTCTGTATTAGAATGGACACAAGTTGGAGGCTGACACGGAATATACTGAAGTGGTATCTGTAGTGAAGCAGAGCAGAACAGGAACAGGAGAAGCTGACCAGTAACAATGCTGAGTGAAAACTGAACATGTAGAGCTGAACTGTAATAATGCTGGAGCTGAGACTGGAACAATGGGAAGCTGAACTGTACCAATCTGGAGCTGTGACTGGAACAGTGGAGAGCTGAACTGTAATAATGCTGAGCTGAGACTGGAACAATGGAAGCTGAACTGTAACAATGCTGTGGAGCTGTGACTGGAACAGTGGAGACGAACTGTAATAATACTGGAGCTGTGACTGGAACATGGAGAGCTGAACTGTAACAATGCTGAGCTGTGACTGGAACAGTGAGAGCTGAACTGTAATAATGCTGGACGAGACTGGAACAATGGAGAGCTGAACTGTAACAATGCTGGAGCTGTGACGGGAACAGTGGAGACTGAACTGTAATAATGCTGAAGCTGTGACTGGAACAATAGAGAGCTGAACTGTAACAATGCTGGAGCTGTGACTGAACATGAGAGCTGAACTGTAATAATGCTGAAGCTGTGACTGGAACAATGGAGAGCTGAACTGTAACAATGCTGAGCTGTGACTGGAACAGTGGAGAGCGGAACTGTAATAATGCTGAAGCTGTGACTGGAACAATGGAGAGCTGAACTGTAATAATGCTGAAGCTGTGACTGGAACGAGAGAGCTGAACTGTAATATGCTGAGCTGTGACTGGAACAATGGAGAGCTGAACTGTATAATGCTGGAGCGTGACTGGAACAATGGAGAGCTGAATTGTAACAATGCTGGAGCTGTGACTGGAACAATGGAGAGTTGAACTGGAACATGATGGAGCTGTGACTGGAACAATGGAGACAGGATCCTCAGAGGGCAGAGGAACCTGCAAGCCCACGGACGCCAAGAACAAATGACAATCGGGCATCTGTGAGAAGGAGGAGGCTTCATTTGAACTGTCACCTGTCCGGAAGTGCGCCCTAGCGGAACGACGTTGGGCCAGGAGAACAGGTAAGTTCCTTACAATTAGTGAGGTACCTCACTAACTCACACCTCTCTCCGCAGCCTCCATCCTCTTAAAAGCTGCAATCGCCCTGACCTCCTCATGACTGTGACGGCAGGCAAAATGGCATCGGACTGTAGTGGTCAATCAAAAACTGTTTGGTTCGTGGCAATGATATCATGTTGCTACTAGCTGTCAGTCATGTTGACGCACTTGCTGGGGCGCCTAGCACAATTGGGAGGACAGAGGCTGTGAAGCGAGGTAGAAGTCAGACTATGCTGTAACCTACCAATTAATTCCCCTTTAAATGCTCTGCAGCGTTTTCTTCTAATTTATTGACCCAAACATTTTCACAGCAAAGGGAATACAGTTAGAGAACTGGCGGTGAGATCCAACGGGTCTGTGTCATCTGCACAGTAACAAATAGTTCACATTGTAACCATGAACAAACGAACTCCATGAATGGAGCCCATTTTAACGTTTCACACAGCGTGACAATGTAAATAACTGTTTTTGAAGGGAAAAAAAAAAACCTGAAAGAAGTGCGCAGCGTAATGACACAGACGAGTGATGCTCATTCAAGTTATTCCCACTCTATTCAAGTGTGGATATACGGATAAACGGTTTGCTCATTAGAAAAACATGCAAAATCCACCAAGTGGGAATCTGGTCCTGATTGGAAGACTCATATGGCAGGGTGGGATGTCGGTGCATGTTCTCAGAAGATATAGCCTGTGCAGCATGTGGCTGATGGTCTGGGTGAGCTAGGCCCTAGGACCGTGTACACAGAAACCTGGATAAGCAGGTGGCAGAGTGCCATTAGGTCCATGGAGTGTGGCCAACAAGATTGAGCCAGAGAATAACAGACCATTAAAGACTAAACGTAGTTTACATCCGAGTGACCAGGAGATAACCCAAGGTGAGAGTTTGGCACACAGCAGTGCAATGTTTTGTGTTACCATTTTGTCCTTTTAAATTGTGAATGGCAACGATTGTCTGGACTTTATTTTGGCTAAATATTTTTTTTCCTTTTCACTTAACCACAAAACCTTAAGTGGGTGTTTTCTATGTTCTTCTGTGCCCTGATCCCTGGTAATCTGCCAAGCTGATCCCTACAACATATTAAATAAAGTTACCCCAGTACAAAACCCTAAGGAACTTTACCCACACCAATGTAGCTCCATTGACCACTACTTTCGTACGCAATCTAACAACCAATTCTCTATCCATGTCAAGGCCAACAACCTCAGTTAATAGATAACTCATCGCCTGTGTGGCACGTATCAAGGTTTGCAAAATCTAAGCGTACCCCACTGCTATGCCAGAATCATATTCTTATAGTAAGTTTAGCTTACTATAAATCCACGCTGACTACTACTAAATCAGTTCGGGAGACAAAGTCAACAAAATAAATTTGATGGTTAACAACCTTAAGGGTATCTCCACTGGGAAAACCCTTTTTTGCTGTTTAATTTTATTGAAGAACAGGAGGTAAAGGAGCTGTGTCTTATGAACTTGTGCATGCGAATAGAGTACTAAATCCGTCGTGAGCTGTCAGAGGATGTGGTGGAGAAGTGAGAGATCAGGTAACTACCTTACCTATTGAAGAATGGAGGTAAGACACACACTCCTTTACCTCCTGTTCTTCAATAAAGCGAATAGCAAATGGGGTTTTCCCAGTGGATATAACCTTTAATAATATTTAGACATTAAAAATGTTAACAGTTTCTTTCTATCTAAAACACAATTATAATCAAATCAAACAGCGTTCCTTTACTAAAGGGTTAATATCCCCCAGTGCGTAATAAAGCCAAAAACATTAGAATGTTGTGATTGTGTCACTGTTTACTCGTACAGCTGTCAGATGTTTCGACATTCTGAATGGTTTCTCTGATAATGGTTCTGATGATTATCCTACAATAATTGTTATTTTAGGAAAGGTTCTACCGTTCCAACCAATATTAAAATATTTCTAACATATTTCCTGAGGATAATGCAGAAGTTTTTCCCCCTAAGGGAGTTAAGAAAGTTCTTTAGATATGGAGCAAATATTTTAAATCTCTGTCATAATAAAATACGTTTAAAAAAAATCTGGGCTTACGGCCAAACTTTATGTTGCTATGTGTATTTCTCCAGATAACTATTTTCCTTTTTGGCAGATGAAAGAAGGATTAGGTTTAGGGATATCTAAAGCTGGGTACACCACATCCAATATTGCAGCCTGACCAACATTTCAGTGAATCGGTCAATCGAGCTGAAATATTGGAGGGTCGTCTGTTCGTTCACCGAATGGATGATCGGATGCATCCGAAAACCACTGCCGATCGTGCGCCCTCTCTGGACTGCACACTCATCACAGGGGACTGGCTACTTTTTCCGCATCCAACATTCCTTCATCCTGGCCTACCGGTCGGAAGTGGCAAGCGATCGTCGAAGTATCTTCAAGTGTGTACCCAGCTTAACTTGCTGGATCGTTTTTGACTGCTATCCCTGATAGAGATAATAAATCAGGAGCAATTATGCAGTTTATAACTTGTGATTGACCGGTTCTAAGCACAGCGTTAAAATGATAGTTATATTCACTTTGCTAAATTATCATACGGTCATACATGGCTAGGTTCTAATTATTCCAAAGTCTGAAACGCCCTAGGAGAAATCAGGCTTAACGTCGGGCTAAACTGATCGTAAATTGGTTAGCGTGACTTTAAGAGATGAAAAGAGTGCTGACTGGCAATGTGCAAATCATGGGGGTCTCCATATGTGACATAATCTCCCTGGTTTTCTATTGCATTGAAATTGTATTTAGATCAATATGGCAATTTACATTCATCAAAACCAAACCCCCCAGGGCAGGATAAATCCCATTGCCCGTTGGCCAATGACCTAGAGACATCTTGACTCTATAATTTATCTATTGCGTAATTTTCCATGTCCAATATAATCCCATATGTTTAAGAGTCTGGATTATGACACTCCCACCTAGGCAGGACCCGGCTTCTGCACATGGGTGTTGGGGGGTGGAGACAAACAGCAAGGCTGGAATTCAATTACCGGTGGGAATCAGAGGCAATTTTAGGAAGAAACAGCATCTTTGTGACAGTCATGTGTATTAAAGGGAACTAAAGTTTATATCTCATAAACTGCTTTTTAAAATATATCTCGTCTTTCTAAGCTATTACTACTACATGTTTTGTTGTGGATTTTTTTCTTTACTTCCTTCCCTTGCTTCTTTCCCAGTGGGGCAGACAGCTCAGCAGCAGTGGGTAAACAGTGATTTAAGGGGAACTGTACTGCCACTTCCCTAATAGTACCCAGGGTAAAACCTAAACTGGTCCACGCCCCTAGATATTCCACGCCTCCTCTCAGAGTCCAGGACTGTTCTTACAGATCATTCTTCCTAGTGACTAAGTGGGCCAGACTGCTACTATGACTAAAGGCATGAAATGAGTGATCTATAGCAAACCCAGGGTTCCGACCTATAATTTAGGTTATTCCCTTTGTACTATAAGGGGAGGGGGTTGTTTAGGGACCTTAGATCACTCCGACAAATTTAGAGGAAAACATGATTCTTGAGATCTTATTATACATCCAGTATTGGTGGTGTGAGCCTGCCCGACAGAGGAAGACTGACATGGTCTAAGATAAGTAGGTAAGCCACATTTTCACAAAGTGTAGCAATAGATTAGATAGATAGATAGATAGATAGATAGAATAGATAGATAGTAGATAGATAGATAGATAGATATAGATAGATAGTCTAGACAGACATTAGAAAGATGGATAGACATAGAGATTGAGAGATAGTTAGATAGTCAGATATATGATATACAGACATATACAGTATAGACAAATACATATGAATAGATATAGACATATAGATAGACAAATAGACATATGAATAGATAGATAGACATATGAATAGATAGGTAGATAGATAGACAAATAGACATTAGACTAAATAGATAGATGGACAGACAGATGATAGACTTCAGACAGATAGACAGATATAGAGAGAGAGAGAGAGCAAGACTCAGACAGATAAGATGATAGACAGACAGAAAGATAAACTTCCAGTATTGTCCTTCTATCCCTGTTTCTAAGTAAACCCTCTGGAAACCCATTGAGGAGAATGTGCTGTGTTAGGATGGAACGTGCAGCCCAGTGGACTGACTTGGATCTGTGATACACACGGGACTGATACAAGGAAACACTAAAAATCCAGCTGTCATCTCTGCATATTCGTACATAAAGTTTCCATACATTGGTTGAGTTTGTACCAGGGACATCAACCCGGAGCCTTCTTACTGCTGTTCAAAGCATCATTTTTATCAACTGTGACGGGAGAAATGTGGATTACAACCAGACAGGGCTACGTTCCCTGGAGTGTAGGACTCTATTGATTTTACAATGTACTCTACATCCTTCTTTACACAACAAACAAGTTAAAAGATGAAATAACAGAAGTATTCACAGCTACAAATACACAGAATATTTCAAGTCTCCCCTCAAATTAATTGTATACAGGTAAATCATCAATGTTAGAAAGGTAAACAGTAGACTAAACTGAAATACTTTCCCGATGTCCTGTTACCTCTCTTACTGCTTCCGGTTCTCCAGTTAGTAAGTCAAGATGTGATAGATGACATCACAGCCAATAACTGAATGCTAATTGGCTGTGAGCACCTGAGCACCTGCAAGCTCATAAACAGCTCAAACAAGAGAAGGAACCTTTTGAGAGGCATGGGGGAAGGGAGAGATAAACATCTGCAATTCGACTTGAACCACAGCACTATTTTACCAGCAATAGTCTATGTCTAGTTTTCAAGGCCATGTAGTGCAGCCAATCATTTGCCACTCTACACAAGGCAATGTTTTCAGAAATGTTTAAATACAGATGACAGTGGCTGTTCCGGTAGGATTATTCCATTAGGTGCATGTCCGCAAAGAGCATTCAAGACATAGGGTTAAAAAAACACTATCCATGGAGCCAGTGAAGAAAGTCATAATAAGTGAAGAAATGTGGCTGACAGTAAGGAGATCGAACCCTTCCAAGATTGATGAACAATTGAAAACTGGTCATGGAGGATACCATGAGCCTATCCCAACTGGTAATTTCTCCAGCAAGTATTGGTGGTTTCCAAATTGTGAAACAATTATGTCCCATGTGCTCAGATCAGCCTAAGCCTTCCAAAGAGTGGTCCACTCAGGCAGGAAGATGTATTATTAGCTGGTGAACTGGCCCAGTGTTACCTTAGGGTGATGAGCACCCACCATAGGGACTGGGACTGTGACACTTTTGCCTAGTGCTGGGTCTTGGCAGGCAAAGGGTGTGAGAACTGAAATTGCACTCTAATGGAAGCCCTCTTCTTCCTAGTGCCAGGCTAGATAAGCAACCACTGTTACAGCAGCGATTGTATCCAAGCCTTACTAAGCTGCTATCCAGTCCCGAGCAGAGGTGTAACTATAGATCACCCAGCTTTTTTAAACTGAAGGTACCTTGGGCTGTTTGGGACCAATGGTATTTTATAGGTGACCGAAGGTACCTGGGCTTTCTGGGACACCTGGTAGTTTTAAAGGTGACCAGAGGTACTATGGGTTGTCTGTGACCCCTGGTAGTTATATAGGTGACCAGAGGTACCATGGCCTGTGTGGACTCCTGGTAGTATATAGGTGACCGGAGGTACCTGGGCTGTCTGGGACATCTGGTAGTTTTAAAGGTGAACAAGGTACTATGGGTTGCCTGTACCCCTGGTAGTTATATAGGTGACCGAAGGTACCATGGGCTGTCTGGGACACCTGGTAGTTTTAAAGGTGACAAAGGTACTATGGGTTGTCTGTGACCCCTGGTAGTTATATAGGTGACCAGAGGTACCATGGCCTGTGTGGGACTCCTGGTAGTTATATAGGTGACCGGAGGTACCATGGGCTGTCTGGGACCCCTGGTAGTTATATAGGTGACCTGAGGTACCATGGGCTGCCTGGTACCCCTGGTAGTTATATAGGTGACTGAGGTACCTGGGCGTCTGGGACTCCTGGTAGTTTTATAGGTGACCGGAGGTACCATGAGCGTTCTGGACCCCTGGTAGTTATATAGGTGACCGGAGGTACCATGGGCTGTCTGGGACCCCTGGTAGTTTATATAGGTGACCGAGGTACCATGGGCTGTCTGGTACCCCTGCTAGTTATATAGGTGACCGGAGGTACCATGGGCTGTCTGGTAACCCTGCTAGTTATTAGCTGACCTGAGAACCATGGCTGTCTGGGACTCCTGTAGTTTATAGGTGACCTGAGGTACCATGGGCTTCTGGTACCCCTGCTAGTTATATAGGTGACCGGAGGTACCATGGGCTGTCTGGTACCCCTGCTAGTTATATAGCTGACCTGAGAACCATGGGCTGTCTGGGACTCCTGGTAGTTATATAGGTGACCTGAGGTACCATGGCCTGTGTGGGACTCCTGGTAGTTATATAGGTACCGGCGTTACCATGGGCTGTCTGGGACCCCTGGTAGTTATATAGGTGACCTGAGGTACCATGGGCTGCCTGGTACCCCTGGTATTATAAGGTGACCTGAGGTACCATGGGCTGTCTGGGACTCCTGGTAGTTATATAGGTGACCTGAGTACCATGGGCTGCCTGGTACCCCTGGTAGTTATATGGTGACCGGAGGTACCATGAGCTGTCTGGGACCCCTGGTAGTTATATAGGTGACCGAGGTACCATGGGCTGTCTGGGACCCCTGGTAGTTTATAGGTGACTGGAGTACCATGGGCTGTTCTGGTACCCCTGGTAGTTATATAGTGACCGGAGGTACCATGGGCTGTCTGGTACCCCTGCTAGTTATATAGGTGACCGGAGGTACCATGGGCTGCTGGTACCCCTGAAGTTTATAGCTGACCTGAGAACCATGGGATGTCTGGGACTCCTGGTGTTATTAGGTGACCTGAGGTACCATGGGCTGTCTGGTACCCCTGCTATTTATATAGGTGACCGGAGGTACCATGGGCTGTCTGGTACCCCTGCTAGTTATATAGCTGACCTGAGAACCATGGGCTGTCTGGGACTCCTGGTAGTTATATAGGTGACCTGAGGTACCATGGCTGTCTGGGACTCCTGGTAGTTTATATAGGTGACCGAGGTTCCATGGGCTGTCTGGGACCCCTGGTAGTTATATAGGTGACCAAAGTACCATGGGCTGTCTGGGACCCTGGTAGTTATATAGTGACCAGAAGTACCATGGGCTGTCTGGGACCCCTGGTAGTTATATGGTGAACGGAGGTACATGGGCTGTCTAGGACCCCTGGTAGTTATATAGGTTAGAAAGGGTATCCGAACACTTACTACGGGAGCACACCCATCCATCGAGACCGTGGCACTCAGGTGACCGAGGGTACCATGGGCTGTCTGGACATCTGGTAGTTTTAAAGTGACCAGAGGTACTATGGGTTGTCTGTGACCCCTGGTAGTTATATGATGACCAAGGTACCATGGCCTGTGTGACTCCTGGTAGTTATATAGGTGACCGAGGTACCATGGGCTGTCTGGGACCCTGGTAGTTATATAGGTGACCGGAGGTACCATGGGCTGTCTGGGACCCCCTGGTAGTTATATAGGTGACTGGAGTTACCATGGGCTGCTGGTACCCTGGTAGTTATATAGGTGACCGGAGGTACCATGGCGGTCTGGTACCCTACCTGCAGTTATATAGGTGACCGGAGGTACCATGGGCTGTCTGGTACCCCTGCTAGTTATATAGCTGACCTGAGAACCATGGGCTGTCTGGGACTCCTGGGAGTTATATAGGTGACCTGAGTACCATGGGCTGTCTAGTACCCCGCTAGTTATATAGGTGACCGAGGTACCATGGCTGTCTGGTACCCCTGCTAGTTATATAGCTGACCTGAGAACCATGGGCTGTCTGGGACCCTGGTAGTTATATAGGTGACCTGAGGTACCATGGGCTGTCTGGGACTCCTGGTAGTTATATAGGTGACCGGAGATACCATGGGCTGTCTGGGACCCCTGGTAGTTATATAGGTTAGAAAGGGTATCCGAACACTTACTACAGGGAGCACACCCATCCATCGAGACCGTGGCACTCAGGCACTTCCAATGCTGCTTCGGCCAGCAGATAATCAGAGAGAATCCATGGTAGGTAGAGGTGGGCAGCTCACAGAGTAAAATCAACTTATTTTATTTCATCCATTAAAAACATCACAAATCCGGTCATACACTAAATGGCAAATTACTAGAGGGTGGAGGACCGTCTGACGTGTTTCGTGATAAGTAGTCACTTCATCAGAGATGTCTCCCCATGTGTTTCCCTAAAGGTATTTTGTTCCAGTTCTGTCCCCCCAGAGCAGTGGTACAATGTCACCATGTAAAGGGTAACTAGACCTGCCATTATCCAAACATCACCTTCAATATTTACTATTCATTCTGATTTAATCTTATAAATGCAGTCTATGAGCGAATGAGGAGACACAATGCACTGAGCAAACAAAAGTGAAACTTAATACTTTTAAAAAGCGAAAATACAAACGACTTCCTGATAATGAGGTCCGGGATGGTACAATGAAATCTCTAGCACCGCTTACCCTCAACTGTACCTGAACTACAACTTTCACCCTCTAGTAAGACGCTGCTTTTGTAAGCTGCCCATACGTGGATCCATAGTTTGATTGATTTGATCACTAAATTTCCCATTCAGCCTCCGGATCTATAGACAGCTTGTGGAGATTGAGGGTTAATTAAACTGAGTTAATTGGACCAGTCCGAAAATTTTCCATTATCACATAGGTGGATGCAGAACCTTGAGCAAATGTCATGCTGAAATCTGCAATCTGTTCTGGGGGCATTTGCCTCTCAGCCTACCAGGCCAGTTCGCCTCTGGGTGCAAGATGGTGCATTAATCCCTGATATATTTTATTTAGCAAGTAGCCACTGGATGTACTATCATGCACCTAAATGGAAGATGTATGTGCAGTTTTAATTCAATAAACAGCTAAAGCCTAGTACACATGTGGGATAGATGAAAAATACCCATTCTGTTCGACAATCAAATCCCACATAATAAAAAAAAAAAAAACAATGCCTGGGCTGTATTTGCATGATCAGGTGAGGTGCTTAGATTGCAAGCTCTTGGGGCCAGGACCTGATGTTATTGATCACTGCTATCTATTATGTACAGGGGTTTATAAGAAATAAACACATAAGTATGTTAGGTTCTTATCAGTCCCTAAAACATTCAATGTCCTTTACAAATACCTTATAAAATAAAATTAAAAAATCTGTCATGTAAGAACTTTACTTTCCCTTTAAATTTCTGGTCTAATAATACAAATTTCCCTTTTTACATATATAACATCAACCTGTTACCATCACCTGTCCCCTTAGCTGCCTGCAGTTATAGTAAGTACAGTAAGTATCATGATCCCTGCTTACTGGTTTCTTCCTCCAAGGAGAGGAGGCCATGCTGAGTTCTTGCAGGAAACTTTCTAATATCCTTAGTGATCCAGTCCTGATAGGAGAAATCCAGGGCAGGGTGAGCAGAACCACTGCCAGTCCCCAGGCATAGCAGCTCAATGTGACTGGGAAGCCCTGATCTCTCTCTACCAGATCTCCCCAGCTGCAGCAGTGAATTGTACCAGTAGCTAGCTCCAGTCTCTCCTTCTACACAGCAGGGAGGGTGTGGCCAGACAGGTATGGGAATCTAGGAAGATTTTTCCTTGGAACTGTATGGAATGTTATGTATCCAGTTTGTACAATGACTGCGACACTTATAATGACAATATACTATGACCACAGCATGGTGAACTAAATGGTCGTTTATTTGGGGACAACAATTAAAAATAAATCAACTAAAGTCCTACTGTGTGAACTATGAGGGCGTCCGCTAATAATTTAAAATCTACAAAAGTCACTGGGTGTATGTGGCATGACGGCCAAGAACCGTAGCAGTCTGCAGCGTGAATAGAAAAAAAATTATTAGCTTGACCATGTTTCCAAACTTCTAAATCATAATTATATAATGATATTATGGCCGCGGCCACGCATGTTCGCGTGATCGCAGCACGCTTCACGCACGCTCCATGCGTATATGGTGTGATTTCGACAATGATCTGTTTTTAATCGCAGTGCAGTGTATGAGATCCACACAAAAAAGGTGACCAACATGCATTTGAAACGGATCACAGAGCACGCAGTATGCGACCCGCTAGCATGCGATTGTCGGAATACTGCCATGCAATTTTATAAATAAATAACCCATCTCTAATGATTTCTGTGCTGTAGAAACTAGATAATTATCATTTTGTGGTTTCTTGTGAGAATGTTTAGTTGCTTGTAGAATCTCCGGCACAAACAGGCTTATTTACCGTGGCTGCAGATCGGTTAGCGTGACTTTAAGCCTTGGTTTGCGGCTGCATGAGAACTGGAAGAGACTTGTGCAACTGTCGCAAGCCTATTTACCAGAGGCTACACGGCCGAATGCATGTAACAGTAGCTGCCATTAAATACTTACGTGTGTTGAGATTCACCCAGAGCTGTGCAGCATCTGGTAAATACGCTACCGGAGATTTTCCCAGAGCACTTGTGGCTCTGCTAAATCTCCCGGAAGTGTCTAGTAATCATTGCACAGTTTTGCTGTGACCATTCACGCAAATAAGGCTAGTAGATTATACAGCAGCAAATGAGATACTCACAGTAGGACGCACCGTAACACACGTTTCTGCACAATTTTGTGCAATTGGAGAGCATGCAATTTGCAAAAAAAAACCATGATCGCATGTGTTTCGAAAACGGATTTCAGCACAGAGCAGCACATGCAATTGGCCATCCACACGCATTGCTCTGCGCTTCTCATGCGCTTCCGATCCCGATTTGTGCGTGAGAAAACACTAGTGTGGCCTAGCCCTAAAACTTGAGAATCCAAAAGCTAAGGTATTAAAACTGCAGTGGTGTCCCTGCCAAACTAAGTGATTATATATTTGGATGGTTTTATTTCTCAGTCACCAACAATTTTAATATAGGTTTAATTCCTAAGGGCTTATTCACCCTACACTCCGACAACTCTTTTTACCGAAAAGGGGGCAGTTTCCGGGTAGAAATGCGTGCAGCAGTTTTTTTAAATGGACCAGTCATCAGATCTGTTAAAAAAAACGCATTGCGACCTAAGTTTCTGTCTGGAAACGGACAAAAAAGTGTGAACGAGTCCTTAGGCGAGTTACCAAATAAAACGCAACTCTGAAATAATAAAAAAGAATTTGTTATCCTGCCCAGACCTGCCCCATTTTATCTCAGATCCACTGACTGCTCAGTCCTAATTACAGAGAGGTCACCCGTTAGTTGATTGACAGCACATTTGTAGATCTTGCCAGTGATTGAAAAGATTGGAACAAATCCAAGCCTTAAAAAATGCAAAGTCAGTTCTCCCTTTTATTAATTGCATGCAAACAATTTGGACAGCACAATTTTCACTACACGTCCTTCGTCTTGTGCTACAGAACACTTTTTTTTAATTTAAAAAAAACAAAACATATATGTATATAGCGCCACCTTGCTGTATTTTTCAAATACTTCCAAAGTCCTTGATAGTTTTTAATGAAGAAAAAAAGCCAATTTAAAAATAAAACTCCAATAAAATAGCAGTTCAAAAGATTGGAAATGCATACCAACTGTCAAAGGTATAGGGCGAAATGTGTTGGTGAAAGGGTTTCTCCACCCTTTCTACATTAGTGACCCCCAGAAGCACTTCACCCATAAGTAGGTAGGGATACCTCAAGTAGCAGTGTTTCCGCCCAATGGGGAGTATATTGCTATTGATTGCTCCAGCAATTTCTGTTGGTGAACTTAATCTTATATTTACCAGTCTGTGTGAGCTAGGCATGAGGGCATCTTATATATAACAGTCTGTACCAGATTTTTGTATGAATGTGTGGGGTTGGTTGGCCCCTGGCACAAGGTTCCCTGGTGAGCCCTAGGTTCCCAGTCTGACACTGTCATAGTAGTATAGGTTTTATTAGTTTTTATGTTATATACATTTTTAGATATATGTTTTAATAATTTGTACTATTATATACTAGCCGGTTAAGCCTGTTAACATAATGGGCGCTAGATCCCTCTCTCTCTCTCTCTGAACTTTTTCCGGGAAAAGGAACTTGTCTTCTCACCGGTTTGGTTTCTGTTTCTGTTTGCGCATAACTGAAAGACTCCTCCTCGCGCATGCGCACTAACAAAAAAACATACACGGATTCAAGGACGCTCATTAGGGCTTTTATTATATAGGATTATGTGGTATTTATTGGCATTGCCACTGATATTTTAGGATACACACGAGCGTGAAATATATACGGTATATCTTTTATATGTTCAGTACCGTATATACTCGAGTATAAGCCGAGGTTTTTAGGTTTAAAATAAACCTAAAAACCTTACCTCGGCTTATACTCGAGTCAAGGTCCTTCTTTACCCCAAACGATGGTTGCTCAACTCCAAATCCGGCTGCCGCGCGCTGGGTAAGTCCTGCGGGTTTGCCGGCTGACGTCACTACTCGGCGCCGGGCTGTAGAGGCGCAGAGTAGTGACGTCACCGGCAAATCCACAGGACTTACCCACGTGCGGCACGGGATTTGGAGTTAGGCAACCATCGATCGGGGTAAGCCAACTTACTGGGGGACTCTCAGGGAGGGAGGGAGGGAAGGGGGCTCACTCAGGAGTGCTGGGGAGAAGGTAAATGGGGTTTGGGAGATGATTACCCTATCTGCAAGTTTGCATGGGTGGTGAACATGCCCTTTAGTCCTTTATAAACTGAGATCCATTAATGTTGAACAGAATTAAGTGGGCCCTATTGGTCTGGCCCTGCACACTAGTCCAGATTTTTAATGCAGCCCACATGGAAAATCGATTGCCACCCTGCTATAGGCTTTAAGAACTGGTCTAAAAAAGGAATAACCTATTGCAGTAGATTGCCTTTTGATTTTGTATTGTTTTGAGGCTTAAGTTGCCCTTTAAATGGAAAGCAGAATTCCCATACAGATGTTTGGAAACTCAACTCCCAGCATGTTTTAGTTGCTGGGAGTTGTAGTTTTCAAACATCTGTTTGGGAAATCTGCTGTCCATTTAAAGGGCAACTTAATACTCAAACAATACTGAATCAGAAGGCAGTAGTGTGCATAGTTCCTACACCTCGGCTTATACTCGAGTCAATCAATTTTTCCTACTTTTTAGGTAAAAAAAGGTTCCTCGGCTTATACTCGAGTCGGCTATACTCGCGTATATACGTATATTATCTGAGGTTGAATAAAGACATCCTTCAGTCTAGTCCAACCTATTAAGCATACCCACATTTCCTGCCTAAGGGTGAGGCCCACTAGCACGTTTTTCGCACGTTTGCGCACACGGGAATGCGAAAATTCACGCAATTTCCGATGTCATGCGATTTGCGTGTCCGTTCGTGTTTTGGTAACGCATGCGTTCCCCTTTGGTGCTTGTAACGCATGCATTTCCATAACGCAAAACGCAAATGCACGCGCAAATGCAAAAGCACAAGAATCACACACACACATCGCGTGCGATAACGTTAGCAATTTTGTCGCGATTCCTGTGCGTTCAATGTGGCCTCAGCCTAACAAATGATCCAGAAAAACCACCAGAATTATGAAGGGGAAAAATTCCTTTCTGACTCCAAGTGACAATCGGAAATTTCCCTGGATCACCTCTACTTTATGTATCAATACCAGTAACCTACAACGTTCCTTGTTTGCAGAAACTCATCCAGCTTTTTATTAAACTGACCAATGAACCTGCCATTACAACGTCCACTGGAAGACAGTTCCATAGCTTTACCTTTCTCACAGTGACAAACCCTTTCCCAACTCTACTTTATGTATCAATACCAGTAACTTGTAACATTCCTTGTTGTAGAAACTCATCCAGCTTTTATTAACTGACCAATGAACCTGCCATAACAACGTCCACTGGAAGACAGTTCCATAGCTTTACCGTTCTCACAGTGAAAAACCCTTTCCCAACTCTACTTTATGTATCAATCCCAGTAACTTGTAACATTCCTTGTTTGTAGAAACTCATCCAGCTTTTATTAAACTGACCAATGAACCTGCCATAACAACGTCCACTGGAAGACAGTGGTTGTGGACAAATCGTGCCATTCTCATGGGTACTATTCCCAATGCCCGGCCATGTCACCCCTGTATTAATTTAGTGTGTGGTCCGACGGCTGGACTGTGCGGCTCAGATCCTAAGGTGCACGAGAATGTGGGGTACCCCTTAGTGGAACGGTGCACCAAAGTGGGGGACATTCCAGGGAGGACAAGGGTCGGTGGCAGGGCGCGTGCAACTGATTCCAAAGGAGGCCTGACCAGGTTGCCAACCGTTGTAACGACGGGGAATAGGGGGGGGGGGCGGGGAACATAGGGTGAATCTTGGGTTGCTCACAATCATATAGAAATCTACCTTCGTCGGACTCTCGGCACCGGTGACTTTTAGTACAGGGGTGACAAAGGCGCCACGGTGATATCTTGCTAGCTCTAGCTGTTGCTACCTGGCATTGTTTGCTACAGCTAAGTCTGTTATCTACCAGAACCCCCAAATCTTTTTCCATTTCAGATGCACCTAACACAGAGTTATTTATGGTGTAGGTGGCACAGGGTTATTAAATCCCAAATGCATCACCTTACATTTATCAACATTGAATCTCATCTGCCATTCTGCTGCCCATTTTGATAATCATCTGGTCTGCTTGCAGCACTTGCACATCATTGGAAGTTTCCAAAGCTCTGCATAATTTAGTGTCATCAGCAAACACAGAGACCTTGCTCTCAATGCCCCCTTCTAAGTCTATTATAACAGATTAACAGAAGCGGCCCCAGTACAGAACCCTGAGGAACTCCGCTTAGAACTTTAGCCCACATAGATGTAGCTCCATTAACCACCACTCTCTGTTTGGCGGTCCAATAACCAGTTCTCATCCATGAACAAATGTTTTCTTCAAGGCCAACAGTCCTCAGTTTATACATTAGTCGCCTATGTGGCACAGTATCAAAGGCTTTTGCAAAATCCAAATATACCACATCCACAGCTGTGCCTGAATCTAACTTCTTACTCACTTCTTCATAAAAACCAATTAAATTTGTCTGGCATGATCTATTTCTCATAAATCCATGCTGACTACTACTAATAAGATGATCTCTGGAGACAAAGTCAAGGATATGATCCCTTAACAAAGTTTCCATCACCTTCCCTACCACTGATGTTAGGCTTACAGGTCTATAGTTACCAGGCTGTGAACGACTACCTTTTTTGAATATTGGTATTACATTGGCTTTTTTCCAATCCAGCGGCACATCCCCAGACAAAAGCGAATCTGAAAAGATGAGACACAGTGGTCTTGCTAGAACTGAACTAAGCTCTTTTAAAATCCTAGGATGCAATCCATCTGGTCCTGGCGCTTTATTGATATTAACTTTGTCTAATTGATTCCGTACCATATCCTCTGTTATCCAATGTGAAAACTCTTCATTTCCTCCCTGCACATTGTTACAATCCCTACTGTAAGGATTCTCAACAGTAAAAACCGATGTAAAAAAACGGTTTAGCAGATTAGCCTTTTCGGCATCCTCTACAACCACCTCAGCTCCATTATTTAATGGTCCCACATTCTCAGTCCTCATTTTTTTACCATTTACATACTTAAAAAACATCTTGGGGTTGGACTTGCTTTGTTCGGCAATCCGTATTTCATTTTCTATTTTAGCTAGTTTAATTGCTTTCTTGCACTCTTTATTACAACTTTTGAAGTCCCTGTAAGCCTGTTCTGTGCCTTCTGCTTTCAAAATTTTAAAAGCCCTTTTCTTTTTTTCCATTTCCCTTTTTACCTGAGCATTAAGCCATGCAGGAGTGGACCTAATTTTTTTACACTTGTTTCCTAAAGGTACCGATTTGGAGATGTTATAGTTTAATATCCCTTTAAAAGTGGTCCACATCTGCTCAGTATCTTTACCTAGAAACAGTTCCCCCCAGTCTATGAGCAGGAGCGATTCCTTTAAAAGCATAAAATTAGCTTTCCTAAAGTTAAAAGTTTTTGTTAAGCCAGTGCACTTTAGTTTTCTGCAACCTATATTAAATGACACTATATCATGGTCACTATTCCCTAAGCTTCCCATTACCTTCATCTCCAAAATGAGCTCTGGGTTATTAGATATCACCAGATCCAACAACGCATTCTTTCTAGTAGGAACTTCTACCATCTGTGAAAGAAAATGCTCATATAGGAAATTTAAGAACTTTATACCTTTTGAGGTGCTGGCAGTTCCATTACTCCAATCTATTTCAGGGTAGTTAAAATCCCCCATAACCAGAACATGCCCCTTACCAGCAGCCTTCGCCAACTGCATATGGAGATTCATTTCCACCTCTTCCCCGGCATTTGGCGGCTTATAACACACTCCAACAATTAATTTACCTACCTTCTTGCTTCCTGTACACAGTTCCACCCATAATGTTTCTGCCGCATCGTTTGCTCCCCCATCTATTCCATCTTTTAAATTTGGCTTCAATTCCTGTTTAACATACATACATACTCCTCCTCCTTTCTTATTAACTCGGTCATGTCTAAATAAGGAGTACCCTTCAATATTTACTGTCCAGTCGTGTGAATCATTAAGCCATGATTCTGCTATACCAATTACATCATACCTTTCCTTTAGAGCTATTATTTCAAGTTCGCCGGTTTTTCCAGCCAGACTCCTTGCATTTGTAAACATACATTTTAGATTATCAATTGATTTACTTCCATACATGGTCGTACATGCCTCCTTATCCTCTATGCTCCCCCCTCCTCCTTCTCCTCCCTCCGTTGTGTTACTAGCCCCCAGATCCCTAACTTCTCTATCTACCCCTGTGTAGTTAAACGTTCCCTCCCCCCCCATACCTAGTTTAAAATCTCCTCCAACCCCCTAGCCATCTTCTCCCCCAAAACAGTTGCACCATCACCATTGAGGTGCAATCCGTCACTACTAAAGAGCCTGTAGCCAACAGAAAAGTCAGCCCAGTTCTCTAAAAACCCAAACCCCATCTCCTTACACCACTCTCTTAGCCACGCATTTATACTCCTGAGCTCCCGTTGCCTCCCTAGCGTAGCACGTGGCTGCGGTAGTATTTCTGAAATCACTACCCTGGAGGTCCTTGCTTTTAACTTGGCCCCTAATTCTCGGAAATCATTTTTAAGGACCTCACCTCCACCTCTAACTTTGTCATTGGCACCAATGTGAACCAAGACCGCCAGGTCACTCCCAGCCCCACCCAATAATCTGTCTACACGATCCACCACATGTCGAACCCTAGCACCAGGCAGACAACACACTGTTCGGCATGCAGGGTCCTGGCGACAGATTACCCTATCTACCCTTCTAATAATAGAATCCCCTACCACTACCACCTGTCTATCCTTCCTAGCCCCCAGTTCTCCCTCCCTTGTATTGGAGATGGCCGTCCCCTGGGTGCTCAAGGGAAAGGCCCGCTCCATACATGCTGCTTCCGAGCCATCGTCCTCCACATCTTCACCTAAAATGGCAAATCTGTTTGGATCGACCAGCTGGGAAGAAGCCCCCCTAACCTTCCGTCCCCTACTTCCCCTGGTGACCCTTACAAATCTATCTTCCTTCTCCACCTTATCTGCCCCATCTCCACCCACCAGTTTACTGGCCCCTGCCAGTACCTGCATTTCCCCCAGGTTTGCCAAGTCCTGCAATGCTGCAAGTTTACCCCTTAGACTCTGTACCTCAGATTCCAAATGGGCAACCCACTGAGCGCATACCCTCACTGGATGTCCCGGGGAGCCTCCCTCCCCTCGGGCTGAGGCTGTGGGCACCCTGGGAGGTCATGGTTGGCAATCAACCTCTCTGGGGGTCGCAGGGAGCCCCCTAATCCCCCCTAATCCTCACGGGCAGTTCATGTATGAGCTCAGGGTATGCAGGAGCCCCTGGCCAAAAGCCTGCCAGTCGAGCAAGGCAGAAGTAAAGGCCTTCAACATCTGGTATTCCCAGGCGGTCTCCCATCCTAGTACTAACCAGGCCTGAGCCTGCTTAGCTTCCGAGATCAGACAAGATTGGGTGTGTTTACGTTGGTGTGGCCATTGGCCATAGGAAGTGCCCTCTGGGTTAATTTCAAGCCACTAGGCTTCTATTTTTGTGCACTAGACAGTCACAAAGTTAATTAGCATTTACACTTCAAACATTCCTTTCAACCACATATAAACTTATCAGAGACTGAGTTCTTTTAGAGCATCAAAGACAAAACTTATTACATTTTAGATTTAATATTCCAAAAGGTGGACAATGCATATAATACAAAAATAAAAGAAAATGGTGTTACAATAAAATGACATATAATAGGTACAACAGTTATATAAAATAAAAAGGATATAAATATTCACAGACCCTACTCACTAGAAGAAGTCATGTATCCTGGGGGCAGCAAGAAACATCCGGTCCATACACACAGTTTCAGCATGTCCCCTCAGTATGAACACAGTTATGATGGCTACAAGGATTTTAAACCACTTGAAGAACCACCCCCCTCCTGGGCTATGCATGAGGTGGGAGTGTCTAGGGATGTCCAGATTTACGACAAGCCAAAAGCATTCATTCCCCCTCAGTTAGGCAGACTCCATATAAATATAGATATGTACATTGTACTGGGATATTGACCACATATTCCTCTCCTGTATTAATTATCAATCCTACAATACCAAACATGACCTGTGTGTAATACATATTTCCCAAGATATTAATAACTCACCTTGGCAAGGGAATAAGGCCTCTAGTTGCACTCTGCGTGGATGTATACTATCCCATTTCTATATATACATTGCTAATTTCCAGCCAGCCAGAGACTCTCACCCATATCCGGGATTCTCAAGCCAGATACGCTGCTCACCCGCCAGCCAGGGGCAATGGGGCTCCTCTGCCCTCCAGCCACAAGGGGCTCTTACTACCCCACAAGCCATGGGGCCTGGAAGTCCCAGGGTGCCTCCCTCACCACGGACTGAGGCTGGGGGCACCCTGGATGGTTGCAATTAGCTCCTAACCTCCCTGGAAGTCCTGGGGAGCCTCTTGCACTTGGCGGTCAGGCTGGGGTCACCCTGGGCAGCTGCGTGAGCCCCTGACCAAAAGACTGCCAGTCGAGCCAGGCAGAAGTTAAATCCTTCATCACCTGGTATTTCCAGGTAGTCTCCCATCCAAATACTGACCAGAAGCACAGCAGTCTCTGACATTTAGATTTTCCATATATTACTTTGTCTGGGCAGCACTTTGAAGGAAGATTTAAAGCTTTAGAGTAATATGTGGGGGTCTTGGTAAAATAACTGCATTTAACCAGTGTATGTGTCTGTGAGACTGAGTGTGTGTCTGCATGACTGAGTGTGTGTCTGCATGACTGAGTGTGTGTTTGTGTGACTGAACATAACAGTGTGTCTGTGATAACAGAGAGTGTCTGCACCCTGTATAATATTCAGCCCTGTGTGTGGACTATGGTGGGCAGAGGCAGCTGAGACCAAATAGGAAGTTAAGGAGACAGACTGCGGTGCAGGGGTAATGTTTGACCTTGGCTAGCGTAACTGTGGGAGTGAGTGTGAGTGACTGTAAGAGAAAGTGTGTGGAAGTACCTGTATGTCTGAAAGAGTGTAAGTGTATGATTGTAGGAGAGAGAGTGTGGACGTGCCCATATGTCACATTGGGCTGCTAAGTGGCAGATGAGATTCAATGTTGATAAATGTAAGGTGATGCATTTTGGACTTACAAATCCTTGTGCTGCTTATACTATAAATGGCTCTGTGTTAAGTGAATCCCTGTTGGAAAGGGATCTTGGAGTTTTGGTGGATAACAAGCTTAAAGGAAGCAAGCTGTGCCAGGCGGCAACAGCCAGAGCCAGCATGGTATAAAGATAGGTATGGATTCAATGGAGGAAAATGTAATTCTCCCTCTTTACAAAGCATTGGTAAGGCCTAATTTGGAATATGCAGTGCAATTTTGGAATCCTTTGTACAAAAAGGACATGGAAAGGGTTCAGAGAAGGGAAACTAAATTAATAAGGGTATTGGGGGAGGTTGAACATGTTCCCTTATTAAACTTTCCAGGATCTTCCCCACCACTGGTTAAACTTACAGGCCTGTAATTACCCGGCTGTGAACGACTACCCTTTTTGAATATTGGAATATAATCAGCCTTTTTCCAATCCAGAGGCACACCTCCGGACATGAGGGAATCTGCAAAAATAAGAAACAATGGCCTAGATAAAACTGAACTTAGCTCCCTAAGTACCCAAAGATGCATTTTATCCGGTCCAGGAGATTTTTTAATATTAACCTTATTTAGTTCTTTCTGTACCATATCCACAGTTAAATAAAGTGCACTTAAATCATTTATACCATTATTGCTTCTATACTCTATGATATCTGTACTTGGATCTTCTATAGTGTATACAGAAGGAAAAAAAATATTCAAGACATTTACTTTATCGATATCCTCCGTAACTAACTTATTACCATTAATTAATGGTGCCACATTCTCAGTCCTCATCTTCTTACTATTAATATACTTTAAAAAATGTTTAGGCTTAGTGGTGCTTTGTTCAGCTATCCTAACTTCATTATTAATTTTAGCTAGTTTGATTGCTTTCTTACACTCCTTGTTACAGTTTTTATAATCCCTAAAGGCCCTTTTCATTCCCTCTGACTTAAAGGTTTTTCTTCCTTTCCATTTGCCTCTTTACATCAGAATTCAGCCACATGGGAGCGGATTTATTTTTTTTACATTTATTTCCCAAGGGTATAAATTTAGATGTGAAATGGCTTAAAATCCTCTTGAATTCACTCCACTTCTGTTCAGTACCTTTACCTGATAATACATTATCCCAGTTGAAATTCTGAAGAGCTGCTTTTAACCTGGGAAAATTTGCCTTTCCCCGAAATTAAGTCTTTGTTAACCCAGCGCACTTTTCCTTTCGATAACAAAGTCCAAATGCCACAATTTCATGGTCACTATTCCCTATTACCAATTACCTATATATCTATAATGAGCTCCACAATGTAAGATATTACCAGATCCAACAGAGCTCCTTTTCTAGTAGGAACTTTAACCACCTGTGAGAGAAAATTATCCTGCAGCAAATTCAGGAACTTATCGCCTTTTTCTGTGATGGCAGTTCCACGACACCAATCAATGTCAGGGTAATTAAAGTCTCCCATAATGAGCAAACTTGCCGCCCTTGCCAACTGCATATGAAGTTGACTCACCTCCTCTCTGCCAGCATTTGGCGGCTTATACCAGACACCAAAAATGGCATTACCCCCTTTCCTGTTGCCTAATTCCACCCATATTGCCTCCAATTTAACATCCAAATCGACAGTTATCTCTTCTTTTAAATTTGGCTTCAATTCTTTTTAATATAAATTTTTTCTTGTTTTTTACTACTTACTGCTTGAATACGGTAGTAGGAATTGTTTAAGGAAACTCAAATCACTGGGTTTCTAAAATAAACACTTGTGTTCAACTGCATTGTTACCTGTAGGGTGGGGACTGGTCAGAGACAAAGGAAAGGTATTTTTTCCTTTTTCTCTCTGACTGGATGGGGTGTAGCTAATTGGTTTAAATTGGCTAAGGGCTGTTGAAACTTTGGTTTTGAACCTCGTTTAAGTCATTTCTCCAGAGCGATCTTCTTTCAAAGGGATTTTCTGTTTTAAAGGGGTTTGTTTGTTTTTAAGGGGGAGCATTAAGAAAATGCATTTAGAACACGAAATGGTTTAAGAACAAGACTGCTTTTTCTCTGGTGTGTATTGCTGTTTCTCTTATGTGTATTCTTGTTGCTTTGTATTGCTATTTAGTATGGACATTTTTGTTGGGGCCATGCAATGTGCATCCTGCCGCTTGCATGGGATCTTGGAGCAGCCACCCCAAGGGACCTATGTATGTGTCAGATGTGAGTGGGTTGCCCATTCGGAATTGGACTCGGAGGTCCAGAGTCTAAAGGGGAAACTTGCAGCATTGCAGGGCTTGACAAATCTGGGGGAATCGCAAGTACTGGCAGGGGCCAGTAAACTGGAGAGTGGAAATGGGGCAGATAAGGTGGTAAAGGAAGATAGATTTGTAAGAGTCACCAGGGGAATTAGGGGATGGAAGGATAGGGGCGCTCTCCCCAGTTGGTCGATCCCAACAGATTTGCCATGTTAGGTGAAAATGTGGAGGATGATGGCTCAGAAGTAGCATATATGGAGCGGGCCGTTCTTTTGAGCACCCAGGGGATGGCCGTCTCCAGTACAATGGAGGGAGATTTGGGGGCTAGGAAGGATAGGCAGGTGGTAGTGGTAGGGGACTCCATTATTAGAAGGGTAGATAGGGTAATCTGTCGCCAAGACCCTACATGCCAAACAGTGTGTTGTCTGCCTGGTGCTAGGGTTCGACATGTGGTGGATCGTGTAGACAGATTATTGGGTGGGGCTGGGAGTGACCCGGTGGTCTTGGTTCACATTGGTGCCAATGACAAAATTAGAGGTGGAGGTGAGATCCATAAAAATGATTTCCAAGAATTAGGGGCCCAGTTAAAAGCAATCACCTCAAGGTTAGTGATTTCAGAAATACTACTGCAGCCACGTGCTACGCTAAGGAGGCAATGGGAGCTCAGGAGTATAAATGCGTGGCTAAGAAGGTTGGGGTAAGGAGATTGGGTTTGGGTTTTTAGAGAACTGGGCTGACTTTTCTGTTGGCTACAGGTTCTTTAGTAGAGACAGATTGCACCTCAATGATGATGGTGCAGCTGTTTTGGGGGAGAAGATGGCTAGGGGGTTGGAGGAGATTTTAAACAAGGTATGGGGGGGAGGGTACATTGAACTACACAGGGGTAGAAGGGGAAGTTAGGGATCAGGGGGGTAATAACACAACGGAGGATGGAGAAGGGGGAGGGGGTAGCATAGAGGATAAAGAGGCATGTATGACCAAATATGGAAGTAAATCAATTGATAATCTAAAATGTATGTTTACAAATGCAAGAAGTCTGACTGGAAAAAAAGGGGAACTAGAACTAATAGCTTTAAAGGAAAGGTATGATGTAATTGGTATAGCAGAAACGTGGCTAAATGATTCACACAACTGGACAGTAAATATTGAAGGATACTCCTTATTTAGACATGGCAGAGTTAATAAGAAAGGAGGAGGAGTATGTATGTATGTTAAACAGGAATCAAAGCCAAATCTAAAAGATGGAATTGATGGGGACATAAACGATATGGCAGAAACAATATGGGTAGAGCTGTGTACAGGAAGCAAGAAGGTGGGTAAATTAATTGTTGGGGTATGTTATAAGCCACCAAATGCCGGGGAGGAAATATGTAGTTGGCGAAGACTGCTGGTATGGGGCATGTTTTGGTTATGGGAGATTTTAACTACCCTGACATAGATTGTAAGGGAAATGCCAGCACCTCAAAAGTTCTTAAATTTCCTATATGAGCATTTTCACAGATGGAAGAAGTTCCTACTAGACAGAATGCGTTGTTGGATCTGGTGATATCTAATAACCCTGAGCTCATTTTGGAGATAAAGGTAATGGGAAGCTTAGGGAATAGTGACCATGGTATAGTGTCATTTAATATAGGTTGCAAAAAACTAAAGTGCACTGGGCTAACAAAAACTTTTAACTTTAGGAAAGCTAATTTTATGCTGTTAAAGGAATAACTCCAGCTCATAGACTGGGGGGAATTGTTTCTAGGTAAAGATACTGAGCAGATGTGGACCGCTTTTAAAGGGATATTAAACTATTACATTTCTAAATTTGTACCTTTAGGGAACAAGTGTAAAAAAATTAGGTCCACTCCTGCATGGCTTAATGCTCATGTAAAAAGGGAAATGGGAAAGAAGAAAAAGGCTTTTCTTTTTTAATAAGTATAAAAGCTGTAATAAAGAGTGCAAGAAAGCAATTAAATTAGCTAAAATTGAAAATGAAATACGGATTGCTGAACAAAGCAAGTCCAACCCTAAAATGTTTTTTAAGTATACAAATGGTAAAAAGATGAGTACTGAGAACGTGAAACCATTAAATAATGGGGCTGATATGGTTGTAGAGGATACCAAAAACGCTAATCTGCTAAACCGTTTTTTATATCGGTTTTCACTGTTGAGAATCCTAGTCCTTACAGCAAGGATTGTAATATGCAGGCGAGAAATGAGGAGTATTCACATTGGCTGAGGGAGGATATAGTACGGAAACAATTAGACAAAGTTAATATCAATAAAGCCCCAGGACCGGATGGAATACACCCTCGGATTTTAAAAGAGCTTAGTTCAGTTCTATCTAGACCACTGTTTCTTATCTTTTCAGATTCACTTTGGTCTGGGGATGTGCCGCTGGATTGGAAAATAGCCATTGTAATATCAATATTCAAAAAAGGTAATAATTTACAGCCTGGTAACTATAGACCTGTAAGCCTAACATCAGTTGTAGGGAAGGTGATGGAAACTTGTTACGGGATCATATCCTTGACTTTGTCTTCCGAACTGATCTTATTAGTAGTAGTCAGCATGGATTTATGAGAAATAGATCATGCCAGACAAATTTATTTGGTTTTTATGAAGAAGTGAGTAAGAATTTGGAGTCAGGCACAGCAGTGGATGTGGTATACTTGGATTTTGCAAAAGCTTTTGATAATGTGCCACATAGGCGACTAATGTATAAACTGAGGACTGTTGGCCTTGAAGAAAACATTTGTGCATGGATAGAGAATTGGTTATTGGATCGCAAGAAGAGAGTGGTGGTGAAAGGAGCTACATGTATGTGTGCTAAAGTTATAAGCGGAGTGCCTTGGGGTTCTGTACTGGGGCCGCTTCTGTTTAATCTGTTTATAAATGACTTAGAAGGGGGCATTGAGAGCAAGGTATCTGTGTTTGCTGATGACACTAAACTATGCAGAACTTTGGAAACTTCAAATGATGTGCAAGTGTTGCAAGCAGACTTAGATAGATTATCAAAATGGGCAGCAGAATGGCAGATGAGATTTAATGTTGATAAATGTAAGGTGATTCATTTGGGATTTAATAATCCCTGTGTCACCTACACCATATATAACTCTGTGTTAAGTGCATCTGTAATGGAAAAAGATTTGGGGGTTCTGGTAGATAACAGACTTAGATGTAGCAAACAATGCCATGTAGCAGGTAAAGAAGGGGGTATCCCCCCGAAACGTTGTGACGTGAATATGTGTGGTTCACAATAAAAATTTCTTTATGATTTGGAGTGCGACCCTCAGCTACTCTTTTTTCCTGCGAAGCCACTGGTTCCTAAGGGAAGAACCTACAGAGGCGTCTGCACCCATAGTTGGGTAGAGTGCACCTCCACCATTGTTTATCCTCATTTGGAATATGCAGTGCAGTTTTGGAATCCCATATACAAAAGGGACATCTTGGAAATGGAAGCAGTTCAGAGAAGGGCAACTAAATTAATAAGGGGAATGGAGGGGCTTGAATATTCAGGCAGATTAGACAAGTTAAAGCTGTTTACATTGGAGAAGCGACGTTTGTGTGGGGATATGATAATCTTATACAAATATATTAATGGGCCATACAATGAACTCTCTGGTGCATTGTTCACTAATAGGTCATATCAGAGGACTTGTGGACATCCTTTAAGGTTGGAAGAAAAGAAGATTCCTCTTCAGGTTAGGAAAGGTTTCTTTACAGTGAGAACGGTGAAACTGTGGAACTGTCTTCCAGCAGATGTGGTAATGGCAAGTTCATAGAATAGCTTTAAAAAAGACCTGGATAAGTTTCTGAAACTAAAAAATATTGAGAATTACTGGTATTAATACATATGGATCTGGTTGATCCAGGGATACTTTCCGATTGCCGTTTGGAGTCAGGAAGGAATTTCCCCCCCTTTTTTTGCTGTTTTTTTTTTTGCCTTCCTCTGGATCAACTGTTAGGTAGGGTTAAAAAAATAAAATAAATAATAATATAAAAAAAAGAGGGTGAATGGGTTGGACTTGATGGACTTGATGTCTTTATTCAACATCAATTACTATGTAACTATGTACTCCTCCCCCTTTCCTTTTTTCTCTGTCCTGCCTAAACAAGGCATAGCCTTCTAAATTTACAGCCCAGTCGTAAGAACTGTTCAACCACGTTTCTGCTATACCTATTACCTATTACACCTATACCTATTACATCATACTTTTTGTTCAACGCCATAATTTCCAAGAAGAAAAAAGGTTTAGGCTTCAAGTTGGGAAAGGGTTTTTCACTGTGAGAACGGTAAAGCTATGGAACTGTCTTCCAGTGGACGTTGTTATGGCAGGTTCATTGGTCAGTTTCAAAAAAAAGCTGGATGAGTTTCTGCAAACAAGGAATGTTGCAAGTTACTGGCATTGATACACAAAGTAGAGTTGATCCAGGGAAATTTCCGATTGCCACTTGGAGTCAGGAAGGAATTTTTTTCCCCTTCATAAATTTGGTGTTTTGGGTTTTTTTTTTGCCTTCCTCTGGATCAACAGTTAGGCAGGAGATGAGGATATTGCTAGATCGGTTGGACTGGATGGACATATGTCTTTATTCAACCTCAAAATACTATACTACTATATTACCTGTTATTATTCTGGTGTGAAGAAACTGTGCAAATAAATTATGCCAAAAGTTCAAAATGACTACACCTGCCGCATATAGGCGGCAATTGATGTTTGGCTAAATTGGCAAAAACCCTAGATCAGTGATGCCCAACACATGGCCTTCGGGCCGAATGCGGTCCGATTGCAATCAGGAGCGGCCCTTATCCTGACCTGCAGCTCCAGCTGATCTGAAACCCCCCAAGTGTTTCCTCTTCTCCTGTTGCTTCCCCACATGGCGCCACCAACATCCCAGCAGCAGCAAAGGGTCCTCAGGTCAGAGTGCAATGGATGGGATGCCTGGGATGATTCAGTGGGGAAGAATCAAGGGACAAAACCAAGTGCTGGATTGGGTTTTTTCCCATTCTTTACTGCTCCGTGACTGTATCGTTACCGCCCAATTTTAAAGCAGCCCCAGCAGTGTCGCTGGCACCTTGAGCCACCTGAAAGCGTAGCTCCTTCTGCACAACAAAGAGAAGGATGGGGAAAGTCACCAGGCGAGGAATCCCCCTCTGTCCCACACTGTCCTTGTCTCTGGACTGTCTGGACTCTAGAAGGTGTCCTGCAACTAACTGCGAGCACCAAGGACAGTGACCCTGCCAAGCACAGGACCTGATCCTATAGCCCCTGGGTGAGTAGTCAGACTGGACACAGTCATGTTTAGGGCTGTCTGTGGTACAGTATATATAATATATATATGTGCAGACTGTGGGCTTTCCATCACTCTAGGGAAGGTTAGATATTGATTACCCTTTAAGAATTTCCCATTTTTGTTACCTGTAGCTTAACTATTAGAACAAGATTTTCATTACACCCAATGGGATTGAATAACTGCAGGTGACCAATTGTACCAATAGGAGGACAGGTTATTGATCAGTTTGTGTGTCAGTCATTGGAATGTTTTGGTGGAATGTATTGTAATTATTATACAAATATGGGCATGCTCGGTGAGCTCTGAAGCAGCCTCTGCCAGATCTGCCGTGAAACTACTGGGTGACCTCTTTCTGCAGTTAAAGGAATAAGTATTTTCTAGGAGGCCACACGACTGACAGGCTTTTGACCAGGGGGTTTCACGTACCCTGATTGCAGACAGGATAGGCAGGCGATCCTTGCCAAGTCAGGCAAGGTAAATCAGGCCCCATGAGTACCCCAGCTGGGTCTCAGTTTGACATGGGTAGTAGGTGGAGACACTGTGTATTGCAATGTAAGGTAGTTAAAAAACATTCTTGAGATTTGGGGGACCCCATCAAAAATTTTGCTATGGGGCTCATGGATTTCTAGCTATTCCCCTGTCAATTTGTATATCAGATACTAGGGTGGCTAGAGTGGTTATTGATTCTTGCTTAAAAAACACAGTGACTGGTAGAGTATTTAAAATAGATTATATATATATTGAGATTTGTCACTTGTATTATATCAGACTAAACAGGTAAGCCCGTTATATAAACGGGCGCTAGACCTCCTCCTCCCCCCGCCTTCTGGCCATGCGCTTCTTTCTTCAATGTGCTATTTCCGATCGCATTTTGGTCCGTGCATGCGGACGTTTAAGGACGCTCACGCACATGCAGAAGGGAGAAGACACACACACATGGACTCAGGGACCACTCATTCTGAAATCTAAAGCTGGAGGGCACCTGTGAGACATTTAGACTAATAACTAGCCAAATTGCCAGACACAACCACAATAGTAAAATTAATATCTCCTTCTTTAGGCTAGGTCCCATTATAATGCAGGGGAAACATGCAGTAGATGCACAGTCGCAATGCTGCACATTTGTCCACATTTGCACTGTGTTTTCTCCAATACTTCCTTACCAGACTGCATGGAATCCACCCAAAAACTCATGATCAAATGTTCTCTGACTACGGGTCGGAAGCACTGTCAGTGGGACCTCTCCCATTACCGATGCTGATCAGAAATCGTGCTCCGATATTGCACTAGTGCTGATTTGTGCTGGTACCAAAGTATCCTAGAAAATACCAGCAGTACAGTAACAGGGCATAACAGAATGATCAGAATTCACCATGACCATGACCAATAGACCATGAACACTTAGGGGCAGCATGAAAAAGTAAAGTGGCTGCCCCATACACTGTGTAACATGACCTCTGGGCAACCATATGAGAATATTCAGCTGAATCAAACAGTGGGGAAAGTTAAAATAAAGTAACATAACAAATACATTTGAAGATCTGGGCAGAGAGCCAGGACAGATAGACACTGTTACAATGTTATACCAATCTGGACAGTTAGATACAATATTAAAATATCATCTCTATCAGGACAGTTAGATACAATCCTACTATATAATCAGTGTCAGTATAGCTATATAAAATGTTACAATATTATCTCAGAACAGTAAAATATAATGTTAAAATACTATTAATACCAAGATAGTAAAATGCAATGTTACAATATCATCTCTATCAGGACCGTAAGATACAGTGCTATAACATAATCACTGTAAGGACATTTACAAATGAAAACTGTTCCCCCAAACAGAGTAACAGCAAAGAACTGAAAGTGTCTTTTAAATAAATCTCTTGAATAAAGAAGGTACATTGTAACATTGTATCTAACTTTCCTGGCTTGCTGCTCAGATCACACAATTTTCCATGTTCATGTCTTTATTGGAAAATTAAAACCCTGCTAACTAGGCTCAAACCAGACAAAATAATGAGATGTTGAGGCTAAATCCCACTTCAAATTCCTAATGGAAGCAGATAGTGGCAGTCCTACTGTGAGCACTTGTGTGTGCTGCACTCTGATCCATTATGTGAGATCATGAGCTTCTGTGCTGATAGCGTGCACTCAGATAAAGGAATATTGGGAGAAGTAAAGCATAAATACAGGGAAATGCACTGTATTGGGATTGCATGTTTCTTACATATTTCCCCTGCACTGTAGTCAGACCCAGCCCTTACAATTATTGCACTGCATTTGCATTCCCACATCAACCCTTTTATGATGCATTCCTTTATATTACTCATACAACAACACTGCAGCAACAGGGTAAAAAAAAATTTTTGTAATTGTACCAGAATCCATGACAGGGTAAAATATATATTTGGAAATAAATGTATATTGTACATATACATGTTACACTCCAGTCCCACATTGCTCCGCACTTCCAGGTGGGTGGCGTCGGAGACATCATGACTTACCTTGCCTGTTCCAGTACCAGCTACTTACCTTTCCTGTTCCAGCATACAGTTCCCAGAAGCTTTTTGGTATCCGGCATACAGTTCCCAGCAGCATCCCGGTATCCAGCTTACAGTTCCCAGCAGCATCCTGGTATCCAGTCTACAGTTCCCAGCAGCACCTTGGTATCCAGCATACAGTTCCCAGCAGCATCCTGGTATCCAGCATACAGTTCCAAGCAGCATCTTGGTAGCCAGCATGCAGTTCCCAGCAGCATCTTGGTAGCCAGCATGCAGTTCCCAGCAGCATCTTGATTTCCAGCCTACAGTTTCCAACAGCCCTTCTGCTACAGTCACAAAGCCTTCTATTCCTATCTGCCTCTACTGCTCCAGAATCCAAACCTACAGCCTTTGGTCTCCTTCTGACAACGTACCAGTGAGTACCCAGGCCGTATTTCAGTACAATATACAAAATAAGACTAATTATATAAAAAATAATGACCAGAGAAATTATTTTATTTATATTACTAAAATAAGTGTCTTGGAAAAGATTGGATATATTGTCACTAAAAGGAAAGGGGGTTGTGCACACTGGTAGCTCACTTTATTAAATCAAATGAACAAAATTAATTTCTCAAAACCAATTAAAGATATAAAAATATTATTGAAGCACAACACCGGACAAATGCAGAACTAACCAAAAACACCAGTGTCACCAAGGTCACCTTTTGACCTTTGTTAAAAAACACTATTATCTTCCAAACGAATGTGGCACAAATCTTAATTATTGTAGCATAAAACAGCACAAACATAGCACTAACCAACCAGCCTGGTTTTATATTCAGATTATATTGTAGGGGGGCTTGCTGACCTTTTGACCTTTGCAAAAAAAAAATGCTATTATCTTCCAAATGGAAGCGGCACAAATATTAATTTTTGCAGAACAAAACAGCATAAACATAACACTAACCAATCAGCCTGGTTTCTTATCTAGATTTCATCGTAGGGGAGCTGACTGACCTTTTGACCTTTATAAAAGATGTTAATTTCTCAAAAACAACTAAAGTTAGAACAATCATTTTTGCAGCATTCTGTTGTAGGGGGGTTGGCTGACCTTTTGATCTTTCTAAAAAAATTGCTATTATCTTTAAACAAAAGCAGCGCAAATCGTAGTTTTTGTAGCGCAAATGGGCACAAACGTAGCACAAACCAAAAACAATAGAATTGTTATTTGTGCTGATTGTAGGGGGGTCAACTTCACAGAGCTTAAAAGGATGGAGAGCAAATATTAAGGAAAGTGGGCAGCGGAATGGAAAGAGAAAGGAGAGAGCACCATTGGTGGAGCATATCAATTATTCAATTAGATCAACTGGACTTGAAGTTTAGTTCTTGAAGACGTTTCGCTAGTCATCCGACTGGGTTTCTCAATTCAGAATGACTTGTACGAGAATCGGTGGCAATTATGTACCCTGGAAAATCCCAATTAGCATATCACAGCCAAGTGTTAAGGGCGTGATTGGATAGTGCCAAGAGGTGTTATAGGAACGCCCAGAGTAAGGTGTCAAAACAGCATTGTACATGGCAGTTGGTGTCGAACCCCCCCACCTCTATTTAGGCTTGGTTTCTTTATTTTCACATAAATGGCCTCCTTGAAACCTCTCTTGAACCAGTCACGTTCCTTTGCCAATATGTTAACATTACAATCTTCAAAGGTATGTCCTTTATCCTTAAGATGTAGCTGACACGAGGAATTGGCTCTTCTGTGCTGGGCCACACGTTGATGCAGTTGCTGTTTGGTCTCCCCCACATACAAATCAGAGCATTCTTCACTGTACTGCCCATTGGTTAGGCCCTGGGCTTCAAGGGTGTTTAAACAACAACCATTACAGTTGTCCTTAACTTTTACTCGGCCTTTCCCCATGTGTTTTTTTTTTGTTCGTTTGTATTTCTACATTTTTCATCATCTGATAGAACAATCCTGGCATCTAACACGCATGCGCTAAATTTGTACCACAAACACTTCTTTCAAGATTGACATAAACAGCCAGCCAATCCTAGCTTTACCTTATATTACCGGATGGGCGGGGTAAACGCTGGCGCCTGAGGAAACAATAAAACGACATTCCAGCCAATAGTCGCTGTCTTTGCATTGAGTGACAGTCCCGATCGCTAACCTTTAGCTATCGTTGTGTTATAAGGGCGGGACCAAGGGGGAAGCGGTTGGTTTTACTGCAAGATGGCCGCTGTGTCCTCGGCAACATCGCTGCGTGGGACAGATTATGAGAATGGGTTGCGCGGGGGAGCTGGTCAAACTGGCGGAGGACAGGATCCTAACGAGGACGACTCAATGGATTTGGAGCTGCTGGGACCTGGTAGAAGGAGCCGACGGGTTGCGGGTCGAACTGCATTAAGCAGGAGGTCTGGTGGACGCGGGGGATCGACTGGAGGTGGAGCTGGCGGTCTGGAAGAACTGGAGGATGAAGAGTTAGAGGAGGAAGAACCTGGGGAACTCAGCGGGGACCAGACCATTGAGGATCCGGTAAGAGAATCGTTTATAAGGGGCCCACGCTGCCATTATTTAATAGCATAAGGGAAGGTAGCTGTTTAAGGCCTCTAAATGGGGTGTGGGAGGAGTGAAAGGTTTATTGGAAATTTATGGTGGCCATAGACGCTACAACCCAATTATACAATCCTCTGGTCGTACGACTGGATTGCTGGTCGGCTAAAAACTTTTCAACTGGCCTTGTGTGGAAATTATTGTAAGATCGTTGAAAGATCTTTCAACAATCTTCGACACGATCCGACGGGCGTACGATAGTGGGATATCCCGATATTGTAAGACCGGGATCTAAAGCCTTGTACACACGTTGGATAATTTTCATACGATGCAGCCGACGAACGTTTAAGGACATTATCGTTAATCCTCGTAATTGAAATGACAAATGTACACACAGCAACAATAGCCACCACGTTAGTCGTTAGACATTCGTACGTAACGTTTCTATCTTTGCGCAATTACGAAAGCAGCGCATGCGCCTTTTATATATATTTTTTTCTTAGAACGTTAACTATAATCTGCCAACCTTGTGCAAATATACTGTAATCAGCAGAACAAATCCGCCAGGCTGATCGTCGGAAAAAGCCAACAATAGTCGACGGTCGTTGGTCTTTGATCGTTGATGCTATATTTTCGTACGAATATCGTGCTATTGCTTGTTCGACGGCTGTATCGTACGACAATTATCCAACGCTTGTAGGAGGCTTAAGCGTCAATGGCCACCATTAACCATTACAGTTAATATCGTTGTAATGAGGGCTTCTTACTTTCGGGTGGCCCTGTTGTGTGAGCAACAATATTCCCCATCATAGTAATACATACAAATCTTTCAATACAGAAATTCAGTTACTGGATTTCCTAACTCCGAGTCCAGGCATTCTCAAAGTGATTCTTCTGACAGACTTGCACGCCACTGACATTCTCCAATGCATCCCCAGTCCCTTGCATTGTGCATGCACAGCACAATGGATCGAGGACGTGTCGGAAACTGTCAGAAGCTAGTGCTGGAGAGATCATCAGTAAGTTTCTTTTTCTCTCCTGCAGGTTTTACTTAAGTACGGGGGGTAAGACATAGCTCATTTACCTCTCTTTCTTCAGTTAAACTGAATAAGAGAGTCGCCTGTTATCTCCCAAATTTTCTTTAAAACTCCTGCTCTGGCACATTCATTTTGTTAAGGAATGATTGACCTAGTTATCAAGGCAAGTTGCCTAAAATGTAAGGTTGACATTAAGCTACCCATACATTGGTAGATTCACACAGGCACATTCATTTTGTTATGGAATGATTGACCTAGTTATCAAGGTAAGTTTCCTAAAATGTAAGGCTGACATTAAAGGGCATCTATAGTGGGAAAATGAACTTTTTTTTTTTTTTCTTCTTTCTTTCCATGTGTTCTATAATTCCCCCAAACCCCCAGAGTGTCTTCACTTTTTTCAGATTCCCTCTCTGTCCTGAGATACACCAGTTAGAAGAATACATGATTGCATTCCTCTACTCATACTTGGACTGTCAATCAAATCCCTGTGACATAATCCCCCCTCCCTGCTCTATAATAAACAGAGATAAGAGCATTAGCAGGGGGAGAGAGGTAGCTTTGATTGTAGATTTAAGGCTGCACTTTCTTTATAGCTTTCACTGATTGATGATGGGTCACAAAGTGAGAGATCGTAAACGGTACTGTTCTACTTCTTCTTCCGTGTCTCCAGGACAGCTTGCTTTCTATTGGCCACTGTGCGTGGGTGTGTGTTTCAGGATGTTGAACTTTTAACTCCTACTGCACATGATAAGCTTGTCGGTTAGCTGGAGTTGAGACATGGAGGAGGTAACGGGACGGGGAAGGGCGGAGTGCTGCACAGAGATCTGACACCATGGTTAAATAGAGTCACTGACAGAGATAGGATTAAGGCAGCACAGAGTACATGAATTTAACTTTGCAAAGGGGCAATGTGTTATTTTCACTATAGATGCCCTTTAAGCTACCCAAACACAGGTAGATGTTCCCACTTTGATGGATTTCCACTTGAAATCAGAGGAAAGATGCGGGCTGCCTACATTTTTTGCCTGGCCTAATCTTTGCTTTTCCGATCAACATCTAGTGGTTTATCTGAAAAGCTTTTCGATCATATCCCTCAAAAAGTCAATCCAGTCGATGGTTTAAACTAGAGATCTAATTCAAGAATTTATTGGGCCCACAGACTAATAAAATACATGGTACACTAGGAGCTCTTCGTCGTATTGGTACCATTTTAAAATTAAAAAGGGATATTGTGCTCCTTCACCCTACCTCTACATGTTATTTGCCTAAGGAAGCACCCAGGTGGATGAATGCCGGGGTAGTGCCGCTCACAACCTGTTCTCTATTTTTATGTGTGTATATATATGTGTGTGTGTGTGTGTGTGTGTGTGTGTGTGTGTGTGTGTGTGTGTGTGTGTGTGTATATATATATATATATATATATATATATATATATATATATATGTATGTGTGTGTGTGTGTGTGTGTGTGTATATATATATATATATATGTATGTATATATCAAAATTGTGACTGTTGGTGAACAATGGAAATTATGTGTGTGTATGTTTTGCTATGTGTGGATATAGAATCTTTACACAGGTATATTTTAAACTGTTACTCAGACAGTCACCAGCTTCCAGAGGAACCAAATAGGATAATCCTGCAAGTCTGAGAGTAGGCCGAGGCAATCCTGCTACACTGTTTGGTTGAATACTTATGCTAGGTTAATACTTATTAGTATTCACCACGGCAAGTGGTGATGGTACCTCATATATAACAGAAGGTACCTCACAGCATCATGTTATTGTAATAGCATTGCCCTAATAATCGAACGTATAAACAAACATTTCTCATTCCCAGTTTACCTAAAGAAATGGATTTATCCTTTATATACTCTTATACAGATCTAATTGAAAAAAAGTTGCTTCAGAGCAATTTTTAATAACTAACTGCTTTTTATTTCAGTATTACAGTAAATCCTTGGTATACCTACCTGGCTTTACCACTAAGCAAAAGGCTAAGGACTTACAAGCGAGTGCCTTCCCATCCCAACCATTAATAGTGGCTGCCAATTCAAATTGTTCAAGCCAATCAGTCCACTCCTTAATTACCCCATCAAATGTATTCGATTTAAAAATCGGATTGGCAATTGGGCCTGTTAGAGCTACTGAGTCTTATTGGGGAATTTCATCTGCAGGTACAAGGACAGGAGTATTTTAATTAATACTTTCAGTAGTAGCCTCCATAGCTTAATACAGAGAACAAACCTACAAAGAAAACGGGAAGAATAAATGGTATTACCAGCACCGCTGCCACCAATTTGTACCAGATCACTGCTTTATGGAAGGATTATGGGTAGCATGGCACGCAGTGGGTTACGCTGGTGGTCTGGCACAAAGCAGACAGTGCACATAAACAGGTTCCCCAGATATATGCAGTAATCAGGGGTGTCCCTGTCTATGGTGCACTACTATGAATATTAACCAGGCCTGTATATTGTGTGTCCTTGTAAGTTGGTGTACACTTATCTGTTGCCTAAGTGTTTTTATACAATAAGGTAAATTGTCTGTCCAATAATCTGTCCTCCCAACAGGTGGTAACAGGGTCTTATACACAGGATCTTGTGTTGCAGTCAATATCACTCCAAAGCACACACCACAATCCACTTTCCTCCTACCATAGAGAGCAGGGATGTCTTGTATTTTATTACTCACTGACACCACCTGCAGGCTGGAGGTGATATATAAGAAGCCTTAGTGTATATGTGAATTACAATACACATCATATTCTGTGTAGCAGACAGGATTTTTTTTTGGATTATGCTTCCTTTCATATGGAGCAGACACAGGGATGTGGTTTTTAAGCTGCCATTTGACCATTCCATGTTGAAATAGGGATCTCGGCTCCGTAAGTAAGTTTATGTATTTTGTATATTTTGTGTTGTACCTAATAGAAGTCGGTGCTAAATTTTATATACATTTACTGGTGGTCATTTAAATGGCAACAGTGAGATAGTATGCACATACATATACACCTTTCCTATGTGTAATATCCTATACCCCCACCACATTGGTAGCTCCTAAAAACTCAATGCAATCTTCTATGGAGATATAAATATATTTATATAAAATAAGGGATTTTTATGTGTTGATTTGATACTTTGTAGAAGACCTATGTGTGCTTTGTTTGTTCATTTTTATAGATTTCTTGAGATTGCACTACATTTAAAATTCAGCACTTGCCTGACCATTTGCCCAAACTGCAACCCAAAACCCATTAATTTATTGCATAGTGCTGTTTTTACTTAGTGGATGGCAGCCGTAAGAACACCCCCAATTCCACATCAAACTGTGCAGGTCAGATTGAGAAAACTACATTAAATTAAGTGATTTGAGATTCCTCACCTCCTTAGCATGCTGTGGCAGCCATGGGACAGAGCTCATGCGCAGCAGTTTCTTAATTATTTTACTCTCTGCTACTAAGAACCACTACACTTTCTCCAGCTCTGGATTCCAGATAGGGGAGCAGACCAGGCTGTTTGTCTAGTTTTTCTGGTGAACTCTGTTGTGCGTGAAGAGTGGCACGCATGCTATAGGTTCGCCACCACTAGTATATAGTAGAAAAAAAAAAAGAAAAGGTTTCTCCTTTTAAGCTTGCTTATTTGTCCTTTTAAGGAGCTAATGCTGGCCATACACTATTCAACCTGCCTGCCATTGTTGCAACAACCACTTAAGCAAATCATTTTATGATCAAGATTGTCCTCTAATATAGATATATGGTCTGGGTCTGGGCCCAGTTTGTGTGTAGGCGCGTCCACAGGACAGGTTGATATTTATATTAATTTGAATATTGTGCAAGTGTATGGCCAGAATATGGCATTAATTGGAGATCAATTTCACTAAAGCAGTGACATGCATGATAAAATGGGTAACTGGTACTAAGAGAGCCACTAGGTACGCACAGGAAAGATTTTTGAAAGATCTTGCAGATCCTGTCTGTCATTTTTCAAAAGTCAGGATATACACAGTCCCAAGCGTTCTCCCTATGCACAGCAGAACGTTAGGCACTGTTTACCTTGGCTGTGGCCAACTCCCTTATAGGGAGACTACTGTGGCCAAGGGAAATTTTCGGTCTTCCCAAACGTTGGATCTGTCTGTTTTGGGGCTTTATTGCTAGTGTATGTAACCTAGCTTAAATCAAAGCTTCATAGTATATAGCATGTGTGGAAGGGCCAGTTTTTAGCATTCTGTCTGTGCACTGCTGGCTGTACACTACTCAACATTATATCGATTAGACATTCGCTCTGAGATGAATTCCGAATCAACTGTAATGTAAAAGGAGCAGCATGTTCACTTCCCAATGTTTCTGGTCTAGTTCATGTTTAAGACTTTATGATAATAATGATTATCCAGGCAGAAGGTACATTTGTAGTGTATGGCCAGCATTTGTGCGACAGAGAAAATAATAAAAAAGTATAGTATAAAAAGTGTCCAACATCGGATTAAAATTGTGATACATCAATAGTGTGAACCATATATCAAATTATTTAAAAACAATAATAAAAGCGAGGATTTACACCACAGTCTGTAATTTGGGAAGTGTAAAGCCTCTTAACAGGGGTAAACAAATTATGGACTTTTGGATACAGATGGATCTAGGAGACATTTTTTTTTTTCCCTCTTCAAGGTAGCCAGTAACATAATAAATAAAATGAGAAAAAGTTAATCAGGTGTTGTTTTTAGACTTTGTTGGCTGACTTGCTACTGAGATTTGTTTAGCCCTCACACTGTTTATGGGAGCGCTTTTCCTTCTGTTTTTCTCTGGTAGCGCTAAAGCAACCCATGCACTGTTAGATGGCTGCAAGATGGTATAGCCAATCAATATTTCACAAACGAAAATCTGTTGGCAAGTACTGATCGGACTACACCATCTTTTGCCAGCTATATTGGGGCGTTTTCAGCTTATATCTGCTCAAGAGTGCGTAGTGGCTGTTGGGATTCTTTCCAACAAGTCCAATCAGTGTTTGTACTGCTCAGTATTAATATTGCCAGGCAGTCTATAAAACCGAAGCCACATGGGTTGATTATTTTTATTTCTTCGCAAACTGGCCGAAATCAACCTTTTTGTGCCTGCCTTAACTGGAAACAGTCAAGGGCCTAGATGTTTTAGATCAATAATTAAAATAGATACAATACAAGGATTGTGGAAGCACTCCAATTAGGCTAATTTACAACTACATTTTGTGGAAGTGCTACTGATCTAGTTTATCTGTTGTATTCAATTAGATCAACTGGACTTGAAATGTAGTTCTTGAAGACGTTTCGCTAGTCATCCGACTGGCTTTCTGAATTCAGAATGACTTGTACAAGAATCTGTGGCAATTATGTACCCTGGAAAATCCCAATTAGCATATCACAGCCAGGTGTTAAGGGTGTGATTAGATAGTGGCTAAGAGGTGTTTATAGGAACCCCCAGAGTAAGGTGTTAAAACAGCATTGTACATGGCAGACAGTTGGTGTCGAACCCCCCCACCTCTATTTATATGGGATCTCCAGTTTTACCTATTGTGGCCAACCTTTACATGGAGGAGGTAGAAACACAGGCGCTTAATACCTTTAAGGGCATAGCACCCAGCCACTGGTTCAGATATGTTGATGACACCTGGGTTAAAATCCACCAGAAGGAAGTACAAGCTTTCACAGAACACATTAATGCGGTGGACCAAAACATTAAATTCACAAGGGAAGAGGTACAAAGCAACAAACTGGCTTTCTTGGACTGCTTGGTAGAAGTTAAGGAAAATGGTAAACTGGAAGTAGAGGTTTACAGAAAACCAACACACACAGATCAGTATTTGGTGTTTGACTCCCACCACCCTTTAGATCACAAGCTGGGTGTCATCAGAACCCTGCAACACAGAGCCGAGAACATCCCCACTAGCACAGAGGCGAAGGCTAAAGAAATGAAACATCTCAGAGGAGCCCTTAAAACTTGTGGATATCCAGACTGGGCCTTTGTCAAAAGAAGTAGAAGGAAAGAAAAGAACACGAATACCAACAGTGAAGGGGAAAAGCAAGACAGGAGGAAGAACATGGTCATCCCATATGTAGCAGGGGTCTCCGAGAAATTAAGAAGAATTTTCAAAAAACATCGTATACCTGTCTGCTTTAAACCGAACACACTGAGGCAGCAATTGGTACATCCGAAAGACCCAATACCTAAACACAAGAAAAGCGACATCATATATGCAGTGCAGTGCAGTGAAGAATGCTCTGATTTGTATGTGGGGGAGACCAAACAGCAACTGCATCAACGTATGGCCCAGCACAGAAGAGCCAATTTCTCGGGTCAGGACTCAGCCGTGTATCTGCATCTTAAGGATAAAGGACATACCTTTGAAGATTGTAATGTTAACATACTGGCAAAGGAACGTGACTGGTTCAAGAGAGGTGTTAAGGAGGCCATTTATGTGAAAATAAAGAAACCAAGCCTAAATAGAGGTGGGGGGGTTTGACACCAACTGTCTGCCATGTACAATGCTGTTTTGACACCTTACTCTGGGCGTTCCTATAAACACCTCTTAGCCACTATCTAATCACACCCTTAACACCTGGCTGTGATATGCTAATTGGGATTTTCCAGGGTACATAATTGCCACAGATTCTTGTACAAGTCATTCTGAATTGAGAAAGCCAGTCGGATGACTAGCGAAACGTCTTCAAGAACTACATTTCAAGTCCAGTTGATCTAATTGAATACAACAGATATACCATGACCTGGATGAATGAGAACCTTCACAAGCATACTGATCTAGTTAAACATTTATTCAAACATAGAAAAGATAATCAATGCACATTCCTAGGCCCCATACAATATCATATCTGCACACTGGCATACTTTATAAAGGGGTTTTAGTATACATTACTGTGATCACATGAATGCATACTAAAACCCCTTTGTTTATATAGTATGCAGATAATGATATTGTATGGGGCCTAGGAATGTGCACTGACTATCTTTTCTGTTTACAATAATTGAAATAGATTAAATAAATTATTTTACTACCTGTATCACATGATAGGAGCTTGAAGCAATTAAGGCTCGTGTACGAGAGATGGAGGAGGAAGCAGAGAAACTAAAAGAACTACAAAACGAGGTAGAAAAACAGATGAATATGAGCCCTCCACCAGGCAATGGTAAGTGATTAATGGTCATTCCTCTTTTGCTTGCAAACATGAACGTTGTTATAATATTTACAATGTCTTCATGGTCTATAATTTAATGTTGGCTGGGTGAGCTTTGTAATTTTTACATGGCATACAAATATGTGTTTTCCATGTTGGTTGTTAAATGTATTTTACTTGACAAATTTTCTGGGGAGACTACAGTCTTGATGAAGATAAATGGGTTATTGTTGTCTTCTCTTCCCCTTTTGATTTCATAGTATATTTTTTTACGTCTCTGGTTGAAACTTTTGCTGCCGTAAGTATGAAGCGAAAAGGTAGGCCACACTAGCGCAAAGTTGGTGCAATTTTTTTTCTAACATTGCAATCGCGGCAACGCACCGAAAACGCACTTTTTGGATGCGATTGCACATCAGTTTGGGATACGCAATCGCATGCGATATCCATTTTTATGCGCAATCGCATTCGATTTCATATTTCAAAAGAAGAAATCACATGCGGAATCGCACCGGGATCACACACTCAAGTGGGTGCGATTGTGTGTGTCCGGCGCAGTGTGGCTGTGCTCTAAAACTTATCTAGGGAATCTTATCTAGAAAGGAAGAGCTCTGATTTCTGATTCAGGACTATTGTTTTTTTTTTTTAGTCTTTGCCGATGTTTTATTGCTGGTCACTAAACTATGCATTTGGGAAAATTATATACTTGAAATTACATGTTGCAATCTTTTTTAGTTATTTCTGCAGCAGCATTTGGGAGATGTAAAAAAGTATGGATATTTGAAAATACGTATCAATAGCGCTAAGATTAGGTTTAAAGGAGGCCATGCAGGCACCAATACTGGTTGAATGATCATGGCATTGCAAAATCAGTACTGGTCTGATTTTCGAAAAAAGATACCTGTCCGATAGGGGAAAATTCAGGTGACAATCTGACATTTGGCAATACACAAGACATTTATACAACATTGGAATATTCGCTTATTGTATTTTCAGTCAATCTGTTTTTGATGTGCCATGTGCTTACCCTTAGTTGAACCAGAATTTAGGCAGTACCACTTTAATTTTCATCGGATAGACTAAAGTAAAGTAAGTTATTTGGTTGTCTTGTCTGAGGGGAATATTGTCCCATGTGTATCACTGCATGATGGGGCCTATACACGAACCAATCATGGTTGTACGATATCTGTATATCCCAATATCATACAATAGTCATTTCGTGTATGGATTTTTGTACGATGAACGTACAAAAAATGTAATCAGTCCAACGGGAAAATTTTTTTTTGATTGCTCGATCGTACAACTAATATTTGTTGTGTATGGGCCCCGTTACTCTTGCCTTTTTTTTTTTTTTCCTCCCCCCAATGGACATTTAAACTGCCCCTCTTTGCCCTTCTAGGTGGGCCTGGGACCTCTCACTGGTACTCACTGCTCAATTTTTAAACCCCTGGTCTTTCTCTCTCTTTTCTCTTGACCTCTTTGGGTTGCTGCTCCTAAAATAAGGCCACCCTGTATGTCTTGTATCCTTTTCTTGTTTTTTTACATGGGCAAAGTTTGCCCTCATTCTTCCTTTCAAAGGTAGTCCCCAATCTTGCATCAACAGAGACCTTGGGTTGCCTTCTCTCTGCCCTTGGGTAGTTCATCAGAAGGAGTGATACCTTCACTTGATGGTAGTTTTGGACTTGGTAGTTCCTCAATATATATTTCTGTGCCTGCACAGACTGTCTGGTAGATTTGGCATGCTATTCGTTTTTGCAACTTAGTTGAGGCCTTTGACCCATCGTCTTTAAAGTAAGCCATTAATGGGACTTGTTCCATTGCCTTATCTTTGATTGACACATCTTATCACTGTGCATAGTAAAGGGCATAAGGCTGGGTACACAATCCGATATTTTTATCTGAATGATATTTAATTTTATCATCCAAAAAAATTAGATGGTTTTGCATGTGACCATCGTCCAACCATTTGTTTAAGTGAAACGGACACATGGATGATCGGACGTGCTGGTAAATCATGGTCAATCCACCCCTGTTGACTGCATGCTTGGTCGAGGCTATGCTGCAACTGACAGTGATTAGTTCCAATAGTTACAGACAATCATAAGAAACAGCGCACTCCAGTCTTTCAAAAAAGTTTTAGTTGTTTATTCACACGTGTAACGTTTCGGTACCCGTGTGGTACCTTCTTCAGACAACAAAACTGGTTTTGTTGTCTGAAGAAGGTACCACACGGGTACCGAAACGTTACACGTGTGAATAAACACCACAAACTTTTTTGAAAGACTGGAGTGCGCTGTTTCTTATGATTGTCTGTGATTAAGCGGCCTGTGGCTATGGCCTAACAGCTGCACCCAGCACCTTTGAATTTACTTAAGGGGAGTGCGGTGACCAAATACTTACACGTTTGGATAGTTCCACTAGTTAGTTGCAAACGTTTGGTCTAAACAAAGCCATCTGCTGATGTGTATACGACATAGGTGGTGGTGGCTTATTAAAGGTTAAGTGCACTGTAAAATCAAGTTAGGTTCATTTGGAAGCTGCAGCTTTAAAAATACTCTTGCCATACTCTTGCATTTTTTTTTTACCTATGCCCCTCCATAGCCTACTTTGTGCCTTCAAATTTGCTGACATCTTGTTACTGGTTTGCTGAATGTTAAGCTCCACCCCTTTGAGATTTCCTCTCTCGTGCTTGAGCCTCAAACAGTAATGCCTGTGGGTTCCGTGCCCTCTCCTGCTTGAGCCTCAAACAGTAATGCCTGTGAGTTACATGCACTTGCATGTGCACGGAACTCACAGGCATTATCGATTGAGGCTCAACCAGAAGAAAGCAGAGGAAATCTCTGAGGGGTGGAGCTTAACATTCAGCAAACCAGTAACAAGATGCCAGCAACATTCAAGGCACCAAGGTAGGCTCTGGAGGGGCATAGGTTAAAAAAAAAATATGGCAACAGTATTTTTAAAGCTGCAGCTTCCAAATGAACATATGGTAACTTGATTTTACAGTGCAATTACCCTTTAAGCAGTAACTGTGATGGGCTGGTGAGTTAATGCACATGTGAAAGATGAGAAGTTACAAGCTCAGAGTGCTTTGTGTATCTGAATTGATAGTTTGAGAGTCAAAGAAACAATCATTTTCTTAAAGTATTTGTTGTTTTTAGATTGCTGTACCTTGCTTTCTTTTGCAGCTGGCCCAGTCATAATGTCTATTGAAGAGAAGATGGAAGCTGATGCTCGTTCCATATATGTTGGAAATGTAAGTTGTTTGCAGCTATCTTTCAGTAAATAAATAATTAAAAAAGGAAATCTCATTAAAAGTCACGTAAACCCTAAAAACAACTGGTGACTAATCTTATCTTCCGTTCTGTCAAAGGTACACCCCTCTGATCAATGAGCTGCATGGAGATAGGAGCCATCTTGCTTGAATTGCTAACCAGAAATTGAAGAATAATTATTGCCCCCATAGTAATCCAATGTAACCAAGCGCTGAATAAATCAGTTAGGGTTGGTGGCAAGTGACTAACAAGTGACCATTTTAAAAAAAAAAAAAAAACATTTTAAGAGTGGAGATGCCCTTTTAACAGAAATATCCGTTAACTAATAAACACCCACCATCCAATGTTACTAGTCTGTTTGGTCTCTGTAACGCTAAGCACACATAGGTCTGTATTTCTGAGACCCAACCCACATTGTGTGTGATAATTTGGGGGCAAGTATTGCCACGAAAATATATATATGATATGTATAGATATTTAGTATATATATATATATATATATATATGATATATTATCTATAGAGCTATATAGTATATATATATATTTTTTTTTATTTCCAATAAATTTCATTGGACTTGTTAGTATTTTGTAATGAAATACAGAATTGGTAAGTGTACCTATCCTAAGTGATGCTCTAAAGCTGGTGTGCACATGGTCAGATTCTTCTTCTTGACCGGTCGGCCAGAATAAAATAAAGCTGCAACCGAGCGTGTGGTTCATAGAAGATGGCTCAATTGGCCGTGGTTTTTCAGATGTGACTGATTCGAGTGAACGGTCATGCCCATCTTTGGAAAGCAACCAATAAATTGGCCTGATTGACCGAATGAATGAATGCTCGGCCGGGCAGAGTTATTGGATAGTGTGAGCCTAGCTTAAAGGGCATCTATAGTGGGAAAATAAAAAAAAATAAAAAATTCTTCTTTCTAAGTGTTCTATAATTCCCCCCCCAACCCCCAGAGTTCCTTTATTTTCTTCAGATTCCACCTCTGTCCTGAGATATACAAGTTAAAAGAAGTAAAGATTTCTATACACCACTCCTGCTTGAGCTGTCAATCAAATCCCCTAACAATATAGTGTGTAGGCTTACACAGGATTTACAGCAAGTCTCCCAATGACTCCTTCTCAAAAATGCTTGTCAAATACTGGGTTAAAAACAGAATTAAAGGAAAGAAGTCCCCCTCCTCTGCAAACTTTCACCGATTTATTGCCTATCAAAGGGAGACGGGCTGCAGTGATTTGGGACTCTCTTCAGAACAACAGAGAAACTTCCTCTCTACAGGCTTACATACCAAGGGTTTTTTTTTGTGTTTACAAAGGTTAGATTTATATGTCATGTGTAGGAGGATTAATGCGCATGAGTGGCTTGTTTCACAGGCTTAATTTACAGCCGGACTAAATGAAGGAGGGGGGGGGGGAATGACCAGAGAGGGGAGGAGGAGTGGGGAGCCCTGCAGTAAATCAGACAGTGCAAACACGGAGCCACAGAGGATGGTAAGTAAGGCAGAATACACTAACCTTTTTTTATGTCTGGATTGGAGCAATGTATAAATTTCACTATAGATGCCCTTTAAATCTAATATAAAAAGCAGGCAAATTTGGGTGCTTAAGGGTAAAGTATTGTTAAAGTAGCACTAGTAAAATATAATTTGTCAGGTGTGACAGTGACCAAGTTGTAACATACAACTTTCTAATCATTTGTATTGTGGCAATAACAGTGGAAGATTTACACACAGCCACAGAACAAAATTCACCCACACAAGCAAGCAATTACACTTACACTTGTGGCTTTTTAATGCCAGCAAATAGTTGATGTTGCTCAAACAAGGGGCTAAGACACTCTGTATTCACCCATTGCCACAAGTTCATTATTAGATTGACTGGAGCTTAGCACTTGCACCTTTCTGTAAATCTCATTAATAGTGTCTTGAAAGATGGCCTGCAATTCTGATTGTGTTTTCTGTTTCCTCTCCTTCCTATGCCTCTCATTTGTTTCTGATGGAGTAAAGAGAAATTTAAACCACTGATTTACAGAAATCTGGCAAATGGGAAGTGTCGTATGCCAGTAGTTTCCCAATTATTATGAAATTATCTGTCAAGTGTGCTCATTTGTTCTGGACCCTACTAAACTTAAGCATACGTCATGAGCTAACAAGTGATCGCTGTAGTTCAGCACAATTTGTAGTTTCCTTTCTTTCAAACCGATGTAGTACAGGGCTAAGTTTTTATATTCTTAAGCTAGGTACACACCTAGTGATTTTTCCTCCTGACCGACAGTTCAATACTTTCCACCGGTCAGCCAGGAGGAAGGACTGTCTGTTGCGGCAAAAGCAGCTGTGTCCGACAGTTATCGCGACCGACCGTGCGGTCCGTAGAGGGCCGGACGAGATTTTCCACCATGTCCGATTCTGACAAACGGTCGGTCGGACATGGCCGCATTTGGATGTGATAATTTTGGTCCGATCGACTGATACACTGAACTATCATTCGATCAGACCGAAATTATCACATCGTGTGTACCCAGCTTTATAAATAAGGGAAATGTGCCTTTCTCTGTAAAGCCTGCCTGGCTTTCTCGATTCTATTTGTTCTATAGTTAAGACTTAAAATGTAGTCACTGTCAAAAGATTACTTTAAAATCAGACTATGCAGTCAATGTCTAATAGCGCTAAAGGCTAATATACATACCACACACCCCCGCTACCCACTGCATGATTCACCATGTAAACATTTTTATATGAGCATAGATTGGAACTTGGAGGACTGCACAAGCTAGCCATACACAATTGACTGCTGTCACAAATTGCAGTAAAGATTCCATTGTAATCCATTTGCAATATGCAACAGCAATACACGTACCCACCAACCTCCCTCATTCTTTATGGGGAAAGTTGTCTTGTGTGCATAATGTCCCAACCACGACGACTCCCTCTCTACTTGATATTAAGGGAGCTGATACAGTCCAAAAGAAATTCTATGTCCATAACTATTCTCCAAAATGCCAACCATGATTGATTGTTGGCATTGTGGAGAACACCTTGACAATATAAGACAAATCCCTATATTATTAATGTGTATGGACAGTTTCAGGAGTAAGCTAAAATTCTCGACTCTTTCCCCTGCTTTAATCTAGGATTGTTCACTGCAAGTTTCTTTGTCCGCTCTTCCAAAAAAGAGGGGGCATAAACTGTTCAGCAAGGTAAGTTTTTCCTCTTTTCCCATAAATTGATTCCTTATTTCTTACTGTCCTTATCCTGCAGGTTGATTATGGAGCAACAGCAGAGGAACTAGAGGCTCATTTCCATGGATGTGGCTCTGTGAACAGGGTCACTATATTGTGTGACAAGTATACTGGTCATCCTAAAGGGTACATCTTATTTTTTTTTTCAACCTTGTGGTCTGCTACCAATATATTTTTCCACAATTAACTGGGTTTGCTATTTTTGATTCCATTTTTAGGTTTGCTTACATTGAATTTTCAGAAAAGGAATCCGTTAGGACCTCAATGGCACTGGACGAATCTTTATTTAGAGGGAGACAAATCAAGGTATATAACTGTATAAACCTTACCAATTGTAGGACTTTTCTTTATCGTGCTTTATTCGTTTCTTGTTGTAAAACACATTTTAAATGTAGTTGTCTTATTTTTGCATTTGGTAAAACACATCCATGCTATACTGTGGAGAGATTTAAGGTAAGGATTTCTTTAAACTACACAGTGGGGCTAGTAGTGGGTTAAATTTTAGTTTGGGGTGGACATGCCCTTTAAGCATTTATGGAAATGCACAGGTACACTGTGCCAACAGATTCTGCTAGTGTGGGAAGCAGCCTTTTTGTTATTCTTAACTTACATACTGGATTGGATAAAATCTTTTACTTCAGAAAGCCCTCTCACTTGTATTTGCAAAATAAAGTAGTGGATTGTATCTCTCCTCTAAAAATAATTTTTAATGTGTATGAAAGTACACTTAAAGAGGAAATGTGGTCCAAAAATGACTTTAGGTAAATTGATAGGATTTGCTCTCCTGAGAATTTTTGCAATTTATTTCCATTGTTTATTTTACATAGTTTTGAAGATATTTACATTTTTGTGTGTGATATGTCAGCAGCAACACCAGGTCCCATGCACTTCCTGCTCTGAAAACTGTCAGTCAATCTGCCCTGTGTCTCCCCCCCTTTTCAGCCCCCTGGTCCCCCCTACTCATGGACCCCATGGTCCTTCCAGTTGCAGGCCCCTCTTTGCCTATTCCCTTACAGCCCAATGTGGCCCTGCCCACTCGTGGGTGCCTAAGCCCCACCTGCTCACAGGTGCTGTGGGCCACTCTGACACCCACCCCCCCCCCCCCCCAAAAAAAAACCAGGTCCTTCACACAGCAGAGAGGAGGAGGGACTTCCTGTCTCCCTCACACACTGAGGGAGTCTGAGGCTGTGCTCGCCGGCGGCACTGTGCAGGAGAAGCCTTAGGAATGTCACATGTCAGCCTCCCACCCATTAACTTTCTGGTCAGACATTTCTTTATATCTTGGGCTGTGGAGCACGTAGAAAGGTGGTTGATGGCCTTTCATTTAAACTCAACTTGTTTGAAGACCACAGTCCCCCTTTAACTGTTAAACTGCATGGTAATTAATGTTCTTGGTTATAAATGGTTAATGTATAACACTGTGCTTACATATTGTAAACACTTATTCTCAAGTAAATTGATATTTCCCAAACTAAAACTGTATCGGCGATGCAAGCATTGGTGAATCTAAATGTGTCCCCTTTTATTTTTTTTTAGGTGGGAGCCAAAAGGACCAACAAACCGGGTATAAGTACGACAGACAGAGGATTTCCACGGGCAAGATACAGAGCAAGGGCATCTTCCTACAGCTCCCGCTCCCGCTTCTACAGTGGCTACACCAGCAGACCTAGAGGACGAGTATACAGGTCTGGGGACTGCTTAACACTGGGGAAAATGAGGGTGGGGACAAGAATTGTTTTCAGGTTTGTTTTTACATTGTGTTTTTCTGACTTGGGAAAGTGTTGGACTTACACTAAGCTTGTCTCTTTCAGGGGTCGGGCTCGCGTGTCGCCATGGTATTCTCCTTACTAAAAATAAAACGTTAGGAAGAAATGAAAACCCCCCCCAAAAAAAAATGAAAAAAAGAAGACTGGAAAGAATTTTAAGAGTATATTAGAGATCCTCTGTGGGTCTCCTTTTTTCCTGTGCCCCACTGCCCCCTGTATGTCCTCCAGGCACTGTGTATATAGCTGGGGACAGTTAGTCTAATGGGGTAGGAACATATGAATCAGCTGGTCTCAATACTCCATGTATGTTGGGTTTGAGATATGCCCTGAGTTGTCATGGTGTGCTGTGACCACTTGGAGTTTTGGAATTTGTATCGTTTGTACTGGGGGCCTGATCCTTAGGTTGGCCCTGAGTGGGTGATGGGATGGGGATTATGTCTGCTAAACTCCCTGCTGTTCCTTTTCCCCAATTTTTTTTCCTTTTTTTTTTTTTTTTTTTGCGTGTTTTTATCTTTGCAGGTTTCTTTCTATGGGAGAAGCTTGTTTTCCGGAGAGACTCGACTGCCCATCTCAACAGCCTTTCTATAATTTTATTCCAGTTCAGATTCCTGAATTCTATTGGAAGACACAGGCTGGGAGATTATTTTGTTTTTAGACATGTTTTTGTTCCTTTTTAAGCCGTTCATATTTTTTTTTTTTTTTTTTTTTTTTTTTTTATAAGGCAGAGGAAGGGCTAAGGAGGAAAAAATAAAAAAAAATAAAAAAATTTGGATGTGTGTATTTTTTTTTTTTTTTTTTTTTCTTTTAACCTCTGTAGAGTATATTTTGTATGACCAGAACAGTTTTTAAAATGTTATTTTTGTGTGTCAAGGACAGATAAAGCTGCACCTCAGCATTTACAAGATCTTGTGCTTTTTTTTTCTTTTGTGGAGGTGTTAGACATTGAAAGGGAAGCATTGTTTTAAAACAAGAATAAAGATATTATCTAAATTGTAAATTACTTTGTACAGACTGGTAAAAATTAACGTGTGTGCTTCCTTTCATTGAAAATCTTTCCTAAAGTCCTTTTGTCTTACCAGCATATTTATCCATTAAGTGGTCTGGCATCAAGGAAATCAAGAAGATCCAGTCTGACATGGTCTCTTCTGCTGATATTATTCTCAGGTTCATTTTACCCTGTTCCATAGTTGTAGGCATGCTCCATCGCTTATTTCCCAGAGATGAAAAATGCCTGCACCCTGCTCAGATGTGATTAAGAAAGATTCTCCCGCACCACTGTCCAGTTGATTAGTAGTAAATGCTGGGTGCTGCTATGGTACAACTGCCAGTGGTAGATAATACAACTTCAATCACTGTTGGAGCACACCTGACTTGTAACAGCAAAATTGTTTTATTCACACACACCGTTTCGGTGTCGCATGACACTGACACATCACCTGGGACTTAAACACAATTTTGCGGTTACATGTCAGGTGTGCCCTATCCGTTATTGAAGCTGCTTGGAGTTGTGTGGTAAAGGTTTTTTCAGTCTTAGGAACTTTAAAACCCTTGATGCCCAGACCCTTTAAGTTCAACTCTATATTTAGGTAAGACCAACAACTTCATTTTAAGTCCTTCTCCCCCACCCCCCTTATCAGTGTACCTTTTAAGCAGTGAATTCTTGATTGTCTGTCTGCAACTCAAGGTATCTTGTATGAAGGGTCATGTTAACAAATATTGTAAATTATTGTAAAGTTTATGAATACTGTTTTACTGGAAATGTCAAGCACCAGGACACTAAGTATTGTGAAATCTGAGCTCCTGTTTGATTTAAAGGCTCAATTTGCTTCTTCAGTCTGTATCCAATTGGCAAGGTGCAGCAAACCAGTGACCAGATATCCATCATCTATGCCAATCTTTTTACGAATTCTGGCTAGTGGTCTTTCTTTTTTTTTTATAGGGTAATACAATTGCATTCATAAGTGCTGGTTCCACAATAGGTATATTCCAGGGTGTCATTGTTTTGAATGTGTATTTTATATTTTAGTAGCTTGTTCTAATGAACAATACACTTCTTGAAAAGCTATGCAGTGGAAATGAGCTGTGACTAAAAACAGTGAGCTCTACAGCCACTAACATTCACCCTGTGATTTTGTTTTAGTGAAAGGAAATGGCCTTGCCTTGGGATGGGAAGCAGTTATCACAATGACAGAGGGTTTTCTTTCAGCTGTAGGAGTTTGTGTGTGAGTGACTTTGGAATTTATTTCTCTAGGTGCAGTGTTAAAGGGTAACTGTGGTCCAAAAATGACTTTAGGTGAATTGAAAAGGATTGCTTTTTTTTTTTTTTTTTTGCAATTTTTTTTTAATACATAGTTTTGAAGATATTTTTTATGTGTGACATGGTAGCAGCATCACCAGCTCCCCTGCACTTCCTGCTTTCTGTGACCCCACCCACCCACAGTCACTGTAACTTGGTCTCTATCTTTTTTGTTTTCTGCTTTCTCCTGCACTGTGCATGTGCCAACCGTAAATTAGGAGGAACTACTATTTGTGACTGCAGATTCAGAACCTCCCACCCCCTATCTTTACAATAAATGCTTTCATTTCTTGGGATGTGCAGCATATATATTAAAAACATTAGACTCTCTTTTTACAATGCACTGGTAAGACCTCATTTGGAATATGCAGTGCAGTTTTAGAATCCCATATACAAAGGGACCTCTTGGAAATGGAAGCAGTTCAGAGAAGGGCAACAAAAATACCTAGAAATGGAACGTTTAAGTATAAACTTTGAATTTGGCTTGAAAGACTGCATTTTGGAAGGGTATTTGTGTTTGTGCTGCAGATTTTAAAACTTAATAATGCGAATGAAGGACATTGTTGTTTTTTGCTTACCCTTTAAATATGTCGCATGCATTAAAGGTAGGTCAGTTGGTGTGTGTATATTCATATCAGGTTGGGGATAAAATACTAACTTTTGATGATTAGTCAAAATGTGTTTGGACTATAGTTACCCTTTAAATATGGCTGTCTTAGTAATGGATATGTAGATCAGTAGGTGTGTGTACCTGGGTCTGGTTGAGGGGTATATCTTTTTTGCGTTTACAACCATAAAACTATCTTTTATTGAGGAAAAATCTAAATTATTTTTTTTGACTTAAGTTACCCTATAAGTATGGCTGCCACTTTAATAGATAAGTAGATCAGTAGGTGTGTGTACCTGGGTCTGGTTGAGGGGGTATGTCATTTTTTATGTTACCCTTTAAATATGGCTTCCATGGGAATGGAAAGGTAGGTCAGTAGGTGGGTGCACCTGTGTGTGGGGGGTTGGGGGTATCACCATTTGTATTTATGACCATGAAACAAACGGTTTTGAAATATCTGCATTTGAGAATTGTTACCATTATAGTCTATGGGTAAAATGTCCAGAAGTATCGCTTCCGCGGATTCCTTAGCTAGAAAATAGCACACGTCTCCTATATGCCCCGTCTGTACTGAATTTCATGTCTCTAGCTCAAAAACTGTGGGAGGAGATACAGTCCAAAAACGGAAGAAAAAGATGAAGAAATCGAACAGTAATTTGCCTTTTTTAAGCCAAATTAATAAAGGGATTGGAGAGGCTTGACTATGCAGCCAGTTTAGACAAGTTAGGGCTGTTTACATTAGAGAAGCGACGTTTGCGTGTGGATATGATCACTTTATACAAATATATTAATGGGCCATACAATAAACTCTCTGGTGCATTGTTTACTAATAGGTCATATCAGAGGACATGTGGACATCCTTTAAGATTGGAAGAAAAGAAGTTTCATCTTCAGGATAGGAAAGGTTTCTTTCCAGAATGGTTTCTTTTTGGAAATGGCAAGTTCATTAAATAGCTTTTAAAGTGGGCTAGATACATTTCTAAAACATATTGAGAATTACTGGCATTAATACATATACTGCAGTTCTGGTTGATCCAGTGATACTTTCAGATTGCCATTTGGAGTCAGGAAGGAATCCCCCTCCCCCTTTTTATTTATTTTTTTGCCTTCCTCTGGATAAACTGTTAGGGCACAGCCACACTACGACGCAAATGCAGCAGCACACGGAATCGCAGGCGATTTCATTGCAGCACACGGAATCGCATGCGATTTTGTTGCGTTTGTGCATGTGGTTTTTGTTAGGTATAGGAAAACGAATGCAATTGCAATTAAAAATGCAGAAGGCAAATCGCATGCGCAAGCGCAACGCACCCGAAAACGTTGCTGTGTTTTCAATGATTGATAAAAACGCAAGTGTAATTGCATGAAAAACGCAATAGTGTGGCCTAGCCCTAAGGTAGGGTTAAAACAGGATGAAAAAGTTGGACTTGATGGACGCATGTCTTTATTCAACCTCAATTACTATGTATGTTAGATTGGTGGTTGTAGGCTCATTTAAGATCCACTTGTTTGGAGACCACAGTTCCCCTTTAAATTGTGACTTTGCAAACAGCAGCTAACTGCAGGATTTGGTCAGCTGCAGAGTTAAAAAGCACAAAGTTTCTAACTAATCCTGATCTGAACCAGTGCAGTGCAGTGACCGGAATAGATTTAAATGATGACATTTTCAGAAAGTCCCCCGAACTCTACTTTCCTTCCCTCTCTCCTCCAGCGTTCTGAACTACCGGCAGCCCTGTCCGTGATTGGCTGCCTATTAGCCAATCACGGACGCGGCTGCCGGTCTGCCTCCCCGCTTGCAGATTGGGGGACTTTCTGAAAATAAGAATAATGCGGTTAGGGCTGGGGGAGGAAGCACTACAACAATTTTTAAAAAGGGGTGGACATGCCCTTTAAATACAGTAAATCTAACTAGAAAGGGAAAGTTTAAGTAAAAACTTTGAATTTGGCTTGAAAGCCAACATTTTGGAAGGGAATGTGTGTATTTAAAATTCAATAATGGCAATGATGATGTTTTTTTACTTACCCTTTAAATATGGCTGCCACAGTAATGGAGGGGTAGGTCAGTAGGTGTGTTTACCTATATCGGGTTGGGGGTTAAAACAAACTTTATTGATTATTGGTCAAAATTTGTTTTTTATACTATAGTTTCCCTTTAAGTATGCTGTCACGGAAATTGAAGGGTTAGTCAGTAGGTGTGTGTCCCTGTGTCAGATTGGGGGTTAAAAAAACAAGCTTTTTTGATTATTGATCAAAATTAGTTTTTTTTACTTTAGTTAACCCTTTAAGTATGGCTGCCACATTAACAGAGTGGTAGGTCAGTAGGTGTATTTACCTGTGTCGGGGGGGGGGGGTTAAATTTTTTTAAATTTTTTATGATTGGTGAAAATTAGTTTTTTTTTTACTATAATTACCCTTTAAGTATGGCTGCCACAGAAATGGATAAGTAGATCAGTAGGTATGTGTACCTGTGTCAGGTTGGGGGTTAAAAAAAAAAACTTTTTTGATGGTTAAAATTTAGTTTTTTTTACTTTAGCTACCCTTTAAGTATGTCCACAACAGTAAGGGGGAGGGGGGGGTGAGGTCAGTAGGTGTGTGTACCTGTATCAGGTTGGCGTTTAAAAAAAACAAACTTTTTTAAATGGTTAGTCAAAATTAGTTTTTTTGACTATAGTTACCCTTTAAGTATGGCTGCCATGGAAATCGAAGGCTAGGTCAGTAGGTGTGTGTTCCTGGGTCGGGTCTGGTTGAGGGGGTATGTCTTTTTTGAGTTTACAACCATAAAACTAACTTATTGATATATCAAAATAAGTTGTTTTGACTTTATTTACCCTTTAAGATGGCTGCCACAGGAATGGAAGTGTAGGTCAGTAGGTGTGTGGGTTGGTGTTTTTACATATATGACCATATAACTAACTGATTGATTGATTGATGATCAATCAAAATTAGTTTTTTTTACTACATTTACCCTTTAAAGGGCATGTCCACCCCCAAAACTATATCCCCCCCCCAACTACTGGCCCACCATGTAGTGTAGTAATCCTTACTCACATCCAGCTCCATGGGTTCTCCTGTAATCCCCCCCCAAAGTGCCAAAAAATGCCCACCAGGAGGAGCAGGGCTCTGCCTCCTACCTTGCCTCAGGTAGATTTTTGCCATGCGTACTGCGGCCCTTCTCCCCCCCCCTCCCTCCGTTCACTATCCCTCCCTCTAGCATTAAACACCTTTAATATGTTGTTCTCCCATGTCTCCCCGCCCCAACTGCATATTTTTTATTTTCAGAAAGCTCCCCAAACTCTTACTTACCTCTCCTCTTTCCTCCGCTGCACTGAATGACCGGCAGCTGCGTCTGTGATTGGCTGCCGCTCAGCCAATCACAGACGCGACTGCCGGTCCCGCCCCTCTGCTTGCATTCTTGCAAGCAGAGGGCCGGCAGCGCGGCGAAGGAAAGAGGAGAGGTAAGTAAGAGTTTGTGGGGCTTTCTGAAAATAAAAATTATCCGGGTTTGAGGGCTCGGGAGGGACCATGGCCCGGAACAGCATATTAAAAGTTACATTTAAGGGTGGACATACCCTTTAAGTATGGCTTCAATGGGAATGGAAAGGTAGGTCAGTAGATGAGTGTACATGTGTCTGTGTGGGTTGTTGGGTGGTATCAGCGTTTGTGTTTTATGACCATGAAATAAACGGTTTGATCTTATGACCCTTAAACTCGAAATATCCATATTTGAGGATTGTTACCATATTAGTCTTTGGGGGGAAAATGTCCCGAAATTTGCCAGCAACGCTTCGGTGGATTCCTTAGCTAGGTAACAGCACACTTCTCCTATATGCCCTGCACAGCTGTACCGAATTTCATGTCTCTAGCTCAAAAACTGTGGGAGGAGATACGGTCCAAAAAAGAATAAATGTGAAGAACAAGAAATAGAAAGAACAGTAATTTGGCTCTTCAAGCCAAACTATTATTCACAGGGAGGTGGGAATGCTTAACAGTGTTTTATTTAAGATATCACAGTGAGACAATTGTCCATAAAAAATAAATAGCTTTACAAAAGAAAAAAAAACAAAAAACATTGGGCTTTGACTTTTATGGCACTTTTTAGCAGGTGACTTCTTGAAATAGTTGACATCACCTTGCCAGGTGCTTCAGTGTATCTGTGAAGCTGTGTGCATTGGTACAAAGCACAGACACTGAGCTAGCCATTGCTCTTAGTGCAGTGGGGTCTGGATAGAGAGCAGCTGCTTCTTTTGTAGCAAGCACAACTTCTTTCAGTGCTTGACAGAGTGCAGCTCCTTCTCCTACTAACTGTGACTGAAGATTGGGACAGCTAAGAAGTCTTCCCAATGTGTCTCCAATAAACACAAGTTTGTGAGCAGCAATGACCAGCTGCTTCCCATGGCCTACAAAAACACGTGGTGGCTGTGAGCTAGCACTTCCTAAGAAGGTTCCAACACAGGAAAGCAGCGTTTGTAAGTGGCAATGGCTTTGAGTGGCATAGAAATTAAGCAAATGATGGTCTTCAGATGGTTCAGGGCATGTCTCCCTCTGGGGGGAAAAAAAAGACAAGATATATTTAGCTGGTGATAAAGGTAATATCCATATTGCAGTAGCATCAGTGGTAATTTTATTTATATATGTATGATAAATCTATGCAAAGCTACAAAATCAGTAGTAAAAAAAAAAAAGAAATGGGGGTGCCATGTTTTATATTTTGGGGATTTTTATTGCAACATGTTTTGGACTACAGCAATTAATAAACAGGTAACACACAGGTATATAACACATTCCAAAGATCCACACCCCCTATTGGTTCAAATCATTATATATATATATATATATATATAAATATATTTATATCTCCATAGGAGATTGCATTGAGTTTTTAGGAGCTACCAATGTGGTGGGGGGTATAGGATATTACATTTAGGAAAAGTGTATGTGTAAAACCCAAATAACTGGCTATTAGTGTACAGGGACACCATGTATCCCAAGACCCCCAAAGTGCTTATATATTACCGCGCTGGTATAATAAACAAAAAAACAGAATAAACAATAATACATCAACAATACTAAGCGCTCGGACAGCAATAGTAGAGGGCCATCTGCTAGTGGTAGGTAACTAAATATCAAGGAATATGCTGCGCTAATAGATTATAATCTCATAAATACCATAAAATATCCTTATTTATTAAAAACAAAGCAGATAGATGTACACATATAAAACCTTATAACCCACATAATCAACCTAAATCTCCATATGATAAAAATATATATACACACACCCTTAATGAGACCCTGCCAGCAGGAGAATATATATAGCTCTCTAAACAATCTAAGTAATATAATATGTATTGTCACGAACGCCAGTTCGCTGGGCACGTGATCTGACCAATCAATCGGTACTCGCTGCCACCACTTTAAGTTATGGCCTTAAAGACGCCCCAAAAACTCTCGTCTCTGACTATGCACACCCCTGTCCTGGCAGCTAAATGGTCAACACTACACCATTCACTCCAGCAATTAACTGGTTAATTAGCATCAGTCCTTCACAAGCAGTCACAGAGTTAATTAGCAATTACACTGCACACTCCATTCAACCACATATAAACTTATCAAAGGCTGAATTCTTTTAGAGCATCAAAGACAAAACTTATTAAATTTTAGATTTAATATTACAAAAGGTAGTGCATATAATACAAAAATAAAAGAAAATTGTGTTATAATAAAATGACATACAATAGGTACAACAGTTATATAAAATAAAAAGGATAAAAATATTCACGGACCCTACTCATTAGAAGAAGTCCTGTATCCCGGGATATTGACCACATATTCCTCTCCTGTATTAATTATCAATTCCTCCAATACCAAACATGACCTGTGTGTAATCCATATTTCCCAAGATAATAATAACTCGCCTTGGCAAGGGAATAAGGTCTCCATGTTGGGTATCATTTTAATGGGCCTACTTTCCATTCACAAGTATAATATTGGTTTCTGTCTTACATATTCCAATACCGAAATACATTTATTTTCCAGGTATGGTTGTCCTTAAAATGATCTCTTAAGATACCCACCAGACCCCTAGCTGTAGAGAATTCCAGATACACAGTTCGGCCCCACATTGTCTGGAAAAGGAGATCTGGTTCCAAGCTTCACTAATCGTAATATAAACAATAGGACTGTTCCAGAGTGGAATGGCATTTTTATTGGTCTTTTGAAATAACTAATACCAATGTCACCAAGTCACTACACACTTTCCTGACATGTATGTATACTATAACTCCACAACCTATATATATATATAGTAAAAATATATCAATATAAAAACATATCAATATAAGGAATATAACATAAAACTAAAAAAGCAAGGTGGTATAGTGCTAAGTAAATGTGCAAAAACCAGACTATCCTTATTGAGAACATTTACTTAGCACTATACCACCTTGCTTTTTTAGTTTTATGTTATATTCCTTATATTGATATGTTTTTATATTGATATATTTTTACTATATATATATATATATAGGTTGTGTAGTTATAGTATACATACAAATTATATTACTTAGATTGTTTAGAGAGCTCTATATATTCCCCTGCCGGCAGAGTCTCATTAAGGGTGTGTGTATATATATTTTTATCATATGGAGATTTAGGTTGATTATGTGGGTTATAAGGTTTTATATGTGTACATCTATCTGCTTTGTTTTTAATAAATAAGGATATTTTATGGTATTTATGAGATTATGATATAATTTATTAGCGCGGGATATTCCTTGGTATATGTATGTGTGTACTATCTCACTATTACCATTTAAATGGCCATCAGTAAATGTATATAAAGTATTGCACTGACTTATATTAGGTACAACACAAAATATACAAAATATATAAACTTACAGTGCTGAGATCCCTATTTCAAAATGGAATGGTCAAATAGGAGGTTTAACCACACCCCTGGGTCTGCTCCATATGAAAGGAAGTGTAATCCAAAAAAAGTTTCTGTCTGCTACACAGGACATGATGTGTAATGTAATGGACATATACACCAAGGCTCCTCATATACCACCTCCAGCCTGCAGGTGGTGTCGGTGAGTGATAAAAGACAAGACAAACCTGCTCACTATGGCTAGGAGGAGAGAAAGTGAAAGTAGATTGTGGTGTGTGCTTTGGAGAAATATTGACTGCAACACAAGATCCTGTGTAAAAGATCCTCAGGGTTATTCAATAAAAGTTCTTATCGTTTAAAATGGTGCTTATTTTGTCCCAACCAATCAGATGTTAGCTTTCAAATGTTAAATAAGATCTGATTGGTTGAGGCAAATTTAGCACCATTTTAAACAATAAAAACTTTTATTGAATCTCCCTGCCTGTGTGTAAGACCCTGTGTATAAGATCCTGTTACAACCTGTTGAGAGGACAGATTATTGGACAGACAATTTACCTTATTGGATACAAACTCTGAGACAACAGATAAGTGTACACCAACTTAAAAGGACACACAATATACAGGCCTGGTTAATATTCATAGTGGTGCACCATAGACAGGGACACCCCTGATTACTGCACATGTTATGTGGGAACCTGTTTATGTGCACTGTCTGCTTTGTGCCAGACCACCAGAGTAACCCACTGTGTGCCATGCTACCCATAATCCTTCCATAAAGCAGTGATCTGGTACAAATTGGTGGCAGCGGTGCTGGTAATACCATTTATTCTCCGTTTTCTTTGTATGTTTGTTCTCTGTATTAAGCTATGGAGGCTGCTACTGAAAGTATTGATTTAATTCCTCCTGTCCTTGTACCTGCAGATGAAATTCCCCAATTAGACTCAGTAGCTCTACCAGGCCCAATTGCCAAACCTATTTTTAAATCTGATCCATTTGATGGGGTAACTAGGGAGTGGACTGATTGGCTAGAACAATTTGAATTGGCAGCCACTATTGGGGCTATTGGTTAGGATGAAGGAGCTCGCTTGCAAATCCTTAGCCTTTTGCTTTGTGGTAAAGGCAGGCAGGTATACCAAGGATTTACTGTAATACTGAAATAAAAAGCAGTTATCAGTTATTAAAAATTGCTCTGAAGCAATTTTTTTTCAATTAGATCTGTATAAGATTATATAAAGGATAAATCCATTTCTTTAGGTGAACTGGGAATGAGAAATGTTTGTTTATACGTTAGATTAACTAATTCTTTTATCTTTGGGAAGGGTTATATACCTGTATGTCACATGTTGCAATAAAACAGTACTTTTTTGGTAATATACAATAGACTGGGACCAGGAATCCAGTAAAGTGGATTGCAAAGGTGATTTATTGCAGTATACACAATGGCCCTTTTTTTAAAGGTAAGGGACATATTAATAAAGACGATATTGCACCTTTAACGATCATCCATTTTGTGATCGTACAATTGTGTTAAAGGGCATCTATAGTGGGAAAATAAACTTTTTTTTCTTTCTTTCCATGTGTTTTATAATTCCCCACAACCCCCAGAGTGTCATCACTTTGTTCAGATTCCCTCTCTGCCCTGAGATACACCAGTTAGAAGAATACATGATTGCATTCCTCTACTCCTACTTGGACTGTCAATCAAATCCCTGTGACGTGATTCCCCCTCCCTGCTCTGTAATAAACATAGAGATAACAGCATTAGCAGGGGGAGAGAGGTAGCTTTCAAGGTAGATATAAGGCTGCACTTGACCCCCCTTCTTGATAGACTTCACTGACTGATGATGGGTCACAAAGAGAGAGATCGTAAACTGTACTGATCTCCTTCTTCTTCCGTGTCTCCGGGACAGCTTGCTTTCTATTGGCCACTGTGCGTGGGTGTGTTTTTCAGGATGTTGAACTTTTAACTCCTACTGCACATGATAAGCTTGTCGGTTAGCTGGAGATGAGACATGGAGGAGGTAACAGAGGGGAGGGGGAAGGGGGGAGTGCTGCACACAGATCTGGCACCATGGTTAAACAGAGTCACTGACATAGATAGGATTAAGGCAGCACAGAGTATATGAATTTAACTTTGCAAAGGGGCAATGTGTTATTTTCACTATAGATGCCCTTTAAGATAGAGGTCATAAAATAATGATCGTAATAGCACAATCGACTAAACAATACCATTGTGATACTTTATTGTATGGCCGCCTAGCTGTGAATGTACTGTGTGTCGTCCCCTTCCTTTTTTACTATAAATATATTCAAACACTGCAGGGCATGGAGCAGTGGAAAGGTGAGGACCTGTTTAACAGACGCATGCAATTCCAGTTTTATTAAAGGCTGCAAAATCTAGGCATTTGTTTGGGCAGAAAACCATTGCATCTTAACAGGTTTGCTTCTAGTATGAAAATAAGCAAATGGCAATGCAACTCCTAGGGCATATTTATGAAGGAGTGATTTTGATGCCTGACATCACTGTGAAATTCTCTTTTTGGTTAACCTTTTTTTTCACCATACTTCCCATACTATAAAATAGTGCATTTACATTATTGCCATGATCTGTTGATGATGGCAATAACCAAATGAAACAAGGACTTATACAAAAAAATTAAATAGGGCATGCTCATATGAACTAAGGTAAATAGCAGGGCAAATTTTAAAAAGCTCATACAACAAATTTTAAACACTTGGGGAAACATTTCTGTACTTACTCATGATAGTAAACACCTAACTGGTGGATTTTTAGAAAACATATATAAAAAGGACACATCTCTGGTTATAGTAATAGGGAAATTTACCATAGTGAATTTTCAGTAATATTGTCATCACCATGGTAAATATATTATAAGCACCTACTTCCAGGTAAGAAGAGTCCAAATTGCCAGACTTATTTTTTTTGATTTGTCAACAATATTTTTTTTTAATAATTACTGTTGCAAATTTGGCAATGTTTAACGTTAAGAAAATGTCTTAACAATGTATGGCGAAAGTTCTGGCGGAACATTCAAATTTCATCTCTTAAAAATTGTGTTAAAAATAATGAAAATCATGAAATTTCACCTTTGTCCCCTTATTAATGGACATGATAGTGGGGCAAGTGCACTGCAATTATTGTTTTCATAGTGTACTGTACTAAGAAAAAAAAAGTCTGGGTTTCATAGGCCTAGTCATAATTGATTCCAACAAAGTTCCATCAGTTAAAGACTACGGACACCTCCAGCCCTCCCCTCCTCTCTCTGGGCCTTATAAATAAATATGCGATATCTCTTTTTAGCGGAACTGTGCATATAATGATTGGTTTAACAATCATTATTGTAAATTAACAATTGTAAATCTACGATAACGCGATCGTAGAATTACGATCCCCATAGAATACCATTGTGATAGTTTACCAGTGCATGGTATTCTACGCCCCTATGTTCGTTAATTAATGAATGTTATGTATGACTGTGGCCGCACAATTACGAGTGCTGACGTACATCACCAATAACAGTATTGCTAAATTGCGATACCGCGCCTTTATAAATATGGCCCTTTATTGGACTACCCAGGGTAAGGATCTGAATCTCTAGGCCATTATCTCTTACTCATGACCTTATGTGTGACCTCTAGGTTATGCATTATTAGTTATACTTATAAACAGTTTTACTCCCTAGGTCCAGTCCGCACTGCCTCCTGGCTGTGTCCAATGGCAAGATGTACTTTGCAAGAAGTGTGGTTTTCCATTGGCTGGGGACCAGACCCCCAGTGCAGCTTTACTTAAATATAACTTTGGAACTAATGTGAACCCAGGGGTCAGAACCTAGTGGTTCAGGTCATCGTCCCAAGTTCTTTAATGGGAGAGATAGAGGGTGGATGGGCTGGAGTTCCCCTCTAAGACGAGCATGCAGTTCTGTGATATTGTCCTCTCTACTACTGTATATGTACAGCCTTAACTTATTAGTAACTTATTTCTATATATATCCTTTCTTGTTCCCAAAACATACAGTAGATACATTAAGAATGCATGGTTTCTTGTTCAAGCAATATAAATAAAGAGATTTGCCCCCAGAGCAAATATATGCTGCTGCATCTTGCCCATGTGACATTTACAAATCTTTCCACAATAACAGAACAGGTGTATATAATTTAGCACATTGTAAAATGTTTTTAATACCCTAAAAACAAACTACCACTCTATAGCACCACAATATGGGGCGTGAAAGGTCATTTGTAAACATATCCAAATGGTGGGGCAATATGGGTTACCCAATTTCCATTCATGCTTTTAAAAATTCTGATCAGTAGGTACTTTGTAAAACTGCAGTATGAAACGGCACCATATGACTTTACAAAATGTGATAGTGCCTTTGTTTTCTCTCAGAGCTGCACCCACAACACTGAATCACCCAGAGCCCAGTGGCTGTGGCTCTGGGTACATATGGCAGATAGTGTTTCATATAATTCATAAATCTCTTCTGAGAATTATTACCACTCAAAAAAATTACATAGAGCCAAGGTTTCCTGGCACTTAAACTAAATATTTACTTTCAGGTTATTTGAACACACTCTAAAATTACAGCAGCCAAAAGCTGCTTTATTGAAGATTCCTATTCCGTTACGTTTAGGCTTCAAGTTCGGAAAGGGTTTTTCACTGTGAGAACGGTAAGGCTATGGAACTGTTATCCAGTGGACGTTGTTATGGCAGGTTCATTGGTCAGTTTCTAAAAAAAGTGGATGAGTTTCTGCAAACAAGGAATGTTGCAAGTTACTGGCATTGATACATAAAGTAGAGTTGATCCAGGGAAATTTCCAATTGCCACTTGGAGTCAGGAAGGAATTTTTTTCCCCTTCATAAATTTGGTGGGTTTTTTTGCCTTCCTCTGGATCAACAGTTAGGCAGGAAATGAGGATATTGCTAGATGGGTTGAACTGGATGGACGTATGTCTTTATTCAACCTCAAATACTATACTATACTATAAATGGCTGATTATAATAATATACGGTTGCCTTTACTTGATATCAGCAATTAAAGGACAATTATACTCACCTTCCCTCCGCTCCTGTTCTTTGTTCATTAGCTTTTACCCAGGGTGAGGACCTTGTTGCAGAGCGTGCCTTCCTATTGGCCTCGTCGCCGATGGGCGTTGCTCTAAGACTCTGCTGTAAGTTACGCGAACCCAGGGGTGAGGACCTAGCGGTTCAGGTCCTCATCCTGGGTAAAAGCTAATGAACAAAGAAGAGGAGTGGAGGGAAGGTGAGTATAATTGTCCTTTAAAAAACCGAAGAAATTTGTGTGAAGTCACTAAAAAAAGTAGCAAATTGAAGAGCGCATTAGTTTCTTCCTTGCTGAAGCGCGTTGAGCATGCCTGAACCAGTGGTGGTTGGGTTTAGGAAGTAACATAAAGACTGTCTGTAGTCATTATTCTGATGACATAGCAGCATTTTCGTGTACGAATTAAATGGATGGTTCCTGTCCTTGGCACATTTTTTAATGTGGCTTTTGACTGTTTTAGCCTATATTCCCTTTAAATTAGCATAAAAGCTAAAAAGATACCATATAAACCATAAAGGTGTCTTCCATTTCTAAAATGAGTACATTGTAAAACAATAGAAAATTATTCTAGTTTCTAGATTTTCTGTATCCTCGTTCTTTCATGACAACCCTTAAACCAAATTTCTTGTACATATAGAGCACCCCCCTCCCCAAACCCTGAAACTATACTACACTGCCTCATTTGAGTGTAGCGAAAGCTAAAAAAAACTTTCACAAATGCAAAGTGGAGGGATCCCAGGGTAGACCCTCTAGTCATTGGCTGTGTCATCATCCATCATGGCCACGACTGATGGGTCTACTCCCAAGAGCCAGAAGATCCAGTGAAGAGATGGCAGACATGGGGCTAAATAACTCCTAGCAGTACATGAGAGCAGTGTATTACAGTATCCACGTACGTTATGCATGTAGGGATGGATGCTCTACATGTAAAACAATTATTGTTCGGGGGGGCGATATATACCACCAGGATATATACCACCAGGACTGCGATATATACCACCAGGACCACCCAAGACCACAATAATTACCTCTTTTCCAGATGTCCCTGAGATATTCATTTTAATCCTTACTGGTCTGAACATTTAGGGTTTTTGGGAGATCCTGTATATATCAATTTGACTGGGGGTTGGATTCGATTGACAAGGTCAAAAAACGGAATGTCCCTTTTTGGCCATGTCAGGAATTTGATCCCTTTTCGTTCTCAGTGCTCCCTGTCACTATATCTCATCATGTCCTGTTCATCTCACTCCTAGTTAGTATGCATGTCTCCTCCCCTTCTCCTGTCCCCTGAGGCACAGCTAGAGTGTGGAGCATGTGCAGTGGAGATGATCTGTGCCTCACTACAGCCAATAGCATTCACCCAGTGATTTTGTGTTATAGTGAAAAGTAAAACTGCTTTGCAATAGGAAGGTAAGCAACACTGGGAGTAGTTATCACTGCTTGAATCAAGTGAGATTTTCTTTTAGCTGTAGGAGTTTAAAGGTGTGTGTGTGTGGGGGGGGGACTTTGTAATTGTTTTTTTTTGGGGTTGGGTTTATCTACACAGAGAAACAGATAATGCTTATTCCCTTTCCTGATCTTAATGCTGAATCAATTAGCCATGTAGTGACAGAGAAATAAGCTTCACTTTTGTAGACTGGATAGTGTCTACATGTAGTGTGCCGTGGGGAGGAGCTGGGTGATTGACAGTTCTTTACTGACTAGCTGTGACCCGCCCTCTTCAAAAAGTAAAACTCCCAGAGCTAAAAAAACAAGGGATAGGAAGGTCAGATTTAAGATTGGTGATAATTAATCCTAATTACTGTGATTAGTTAAAAAATGATTTGCCCCAGATTACATGTCCTTTAATCCTTGCTGGTCTGAACATTTAGGGTTTTTGGGAAGTCCTGTTGGTGTATATCAATTTGACTGTTGGTGGGGGGTAGAAGTAACAGAATACATTCAGTCTCATTTATCTTTCTGCCTTTAAGGTCAAGCCCACACAAATGCTATTTGTATGATTGTAACCCACCAACTTTACACATACAAAAATAATATCTTTGGTTTGAAATCGATGGTGCAGCTAACAAGAGGAGTTTATCACAGTTTTTTCATTACCACATGTTGCTCTGCCTGATGCTTTTTAAGCGACCCTCGCTTTTAGCCGCATACACTGCGATTATAGTGAGAGTCGCTCAAAATGTTTCAGGCAGAGCAACACGTGGTAACAAAAAAGCTTTGATAGTTTGGTGTGCGGCACCATTGAGAGTTCTTACTGTGAAAATTGGTGTTTAGGTAATTCAAATGGATTTGTGCCAGTTTTGCTCATGTTTGTTCCAGTCTTGTGGCAACATTGCGCAGCATTGTCCAATAGTGATAATTAAGCAACTTTTCAAAGATGTAGATATGTTTTGTGCCAAATATTTAACAAATGCTGGGTACCTGTTCTTATTGCTTGACACATGAGCACCGAATGCGCACTATTACTGGAATCGCAGCACAAACGGACCATAACACGTGTGAAATGTGCTGCAATGTGCGTTTCCAAAAACTGTGCGATAGTGAAGTTTGCCTTTAGCTAAGAGCGAGCAGAGACTCACATCTGTTATTTGCACAGACAAGATTGAATCAATCGATTGTTATTAGAGCCATATGCTAATGGCAGGTAAAGTCATGCTCATCCACTATAATTCAAAATGGAAAATAGAGTAATTATTGCTATTAAAAAAACATTTCTATTTCCTAAATAGAAACGGCTGAATAAAACATCAATCTGAATACAATTACTCCAGTTCCTTCTTAGGTATAGGGCGGCCACAATATCACGTTTCTCACATGCTTACAATCATCACATTTTGCAATCTGTTTGCGTGTGAGAAAAGCAGAGCATTGCATGTTAATGTGGGTGTTTAGAAGAAAATGCACACCCTACACACTAGCATGTGCTTCAGAGTTTCATATGTGGGGTTGGTGTCCGGATGTCCTGCCACGTCCTGTATAAGTCCAATCCGAAAATTAGGAATCGCACACACAGGTATTGCAAAAAAGGTTCCTTAACCCATTTATTTAAGTGAAACACTACAAACATAACGTTTCGGGGGACCTAGCCACCCTTCATCAGATACAATACCTGTGTGTGCGGTTCCTAATTTTCCGAATGATGTTAATGTGGGTGGCCACATTGCATTCGCTGAGAAACCATATTCAGTGCGCATGCCGTCACAATTTTTTGGCGAATCGCATGAGTTCCAATTAGGCAACATTCTGTGGATCGCTTGGCAAGCGGATGGTAAAGCTTGTGAAATGTGCACGCTTTTCTCGCATGTTGCCGTCCTGCATACTGTGGCCTCAGCCTTATTCTTCCTGCTACCCAAACCATTGGTTTAGGAATGCTAGGTGAGTTCTACCCAGGTAATGAGAGGGGATCTATCCAATGAGCTGCGTTATATTTCCCTGTTCTATAAGCAAGAGGTGAATAAAATCTCTTAATGAGCGGAAATAGCTCATAGCATAATTAATCAATACTTTCTGATCAAAATTCAATGAAAGTAGCGATTAAAGTATACCTTTATAAAAATTAAGGCAAAATAACACTCACCTAGGTAGATTACAACAAGTGCTTGCCTTCAGTTCCTTATATTCTTACATACTAACAATACTTTGGTCTCACCTCTTTCTCCTTCTGTGGGTTAACTTGTCCTGTGTCTGTCTGTCTGTCTTTGAGCATTGCTGTAACAGAACCCTTAAAAACAGAGCAGATAACATAGCATGGTTAATAAATTTTGTGCAGGCCACATCATTTAGACAAAGTCCTTTATCAAGGGCTGGGCCAAACTTACATCCTATTAGCCTGTAGGCACAAAAAGATTGGTTTCCTTAATCCCACCCCACACACTATCTATTTTTACTTTTAGGGGGAAAACAGACTATATTTATGCAGTATTTAATAAATGTGAACAGGAGGGCATGACCATTTTTTAGACAATTCTCCCCCCCAAAACCAGAATCAACCGACCCACCCCGCCTTCCTCCTCAAAATCCTAGTATTCCAATATTTAACTGGCCCACCGTTCCTGAAACAAGTCTAGCGGCCCCTTTTCGCAGACTTCATAGGCAGCCAGGTAACTATTACTATAATAATGTTTTGGGGGGAAATTTGTTGGGAGTTGACATGCCCTTAAAAAGCTGATGTTCTGTAAATTAGTCCCAACAGTAGATAATCTAAATGGGGAGAGACTGAAAGACACCGGTGCCCCTAGGAAACTGCCTAATGGTAAATCTGTTTCTGATAAAGGGTAAGAAAAGTACATGGGTGGTAGTAAAGTACTGCCTCCATGTAGGGAGGTTTTCGGTTAAGATAACATTCCTAGGGAAATTCACTTCTGCCTTCTTTATGTTGATGCTTATCAAACCATTTAGCTGTCTTGCATTTATCAGAATTTAGACAATATAATCAGCACTCACAGATATTTGTTGGGATTTACCCATTTATAAGGGGCTTCTGCCTCCCTTTGCCCGAAACCTTGATCACCTCTGTGTAGCTTCTATTATTAATGGGTAAATCCCAATAAATAACTGTGACTGCTAATTATATGTTGAAAACCATGTAGGGAGTGACATGAAACAAGGGAGAGGGATTGTCTCCACACATCAGTTAACATGTGTCTGCATTTAAAGCGACTAAAAGCTGATATAATTTGTATATGAAAGTAGGCTAAAAATGTTGGACTTGATGTACGTATGTCTTTATACAATCTCCACCATATCTTGGCTCTTAAGACAAAACATGATTTTTTTTTTTGCTCATATAGGTAAATAAGGGGAAAAATGGATTTGTGCCAAATTTGGTGAAAAACACGTTTTCCTATTCTGTGCAGAGTTATCTACTGTATACAACATTTATAGGTCACCATGGGTCAAAGTAGTATTTAAGTATTTAAATTATCGCTACAGGTTAAGACTATGAAAGAACAACTTTCTAGAAATAAAGTCCATAATGCACAATCAAACCCCAATGAAAGTGATGGTACATGGTTTTAAGTTGTCCAATGGGCGCTGCCCCCTCATGTACCGAGATCGTAAACTCTACAGTGCAGGGACCTCTTTTCTCATAAGCAGAACTATACAGCAACATTTAGGGGGGAGGGGAGAAAAGAAGAACAGATTTCGGGCACATTAGATTTTTTAATGCAAAAAATGATTTACACTCCCAGTTCATGAGTCAGTATTAAGCTTTTAAAAAATCCGCTCATGGACTTTTGTTTTTAGTTCTGCCAGGCTTTCGCTATGCTTCAGCCAATTCTTAAGAATGGTAGCATCGGCAACAGAACCTGGCAGAGCTGAAACTGAGCTGCACTAGCCGATTTTTCAAAGGCAGCTGGTGGAAATACTTTATACTGACTACCATATTCATGGACTGTGGCATTTGCATGATATGTAAATACATTTGAAGATTGTCCAATATATTGTTTATATGGAGGGATCGTTTGATGCAACCACACACAGCGTTAAGGTTCGTTCACATGTGTGATCGCGGCTGCCGACCCGCGATGCACGATGTCTACGAACGGCCATTTCGGATGATAATCGGCCCATGTATGGGCACTTTATTCCCCAGGCAGATATCCGAACGAGCGGCCGTTTCGCCCGATAAAGTGCCCATACAAGGGCTGATTATCGGCCGTTCGGACTTATCGTGTGCAGCGGGTCAGCACCCGTGATCGCACGTGTGTACGAACCTTTACTGTAGTAAAAGGCTCTAAAAACATCTCACGGTTTTCTGGTAATTTATCAGCATCTGTATCTATGCAAACATGTTCCCGATATTCAACAAATCCCAATGGATTCAACGTGATTAGCTAAATATTTGTGCCTATCTAGCTTAGCAGTGCTGTCCAGGGGCAACTCACAGAAAAACAATGCAAAACTTTTGGGTGCTGTAACCCAGCCTTATCTACGGTTCTTCTTTAATGGTTAAAGCTTTTTTTACATGCAAGTAATTCCTGCATATTCTAAACACATGTTTGTATACTGATAACCTAATAAAGTATGAACAAGAATCATTTCGCACACAGAAAATGAACTAGACAGACTCAGTGACATTTTTTTCTGGTTTCATATTTCTTTGTTTCCCTAAACACAATACTATCTTAACAACAAACTCACACAATCCTGTTTGTTTGACTGTTGCATAAAATTCTTTTGTGGTTAAGGTGGTATTTAACCTTGGGAAGACTTGAGATTGAGAAACCTTGGGATTTCCTTGAGTATAGCTAAATTAAAATACTAAATTCACTGGCATCTTAATATTTGTTTTTCAAATATCTGCAATGTTTGCAACTATTTGTCCAAATAAGCCTCACAGCATCACACCAAATACAATGCAAATAATTCTTATAAGACTAATAAAGAGTAGAAAGCATTAATGAGTGCCAAGTCTGTTAGTGCTTCAGCACTTAGGGCACACATACAGTAGAACTTACCTGTCGAACGATCCAGACAAAATGAACAGGCCAGGCGGGTCAGTCGCAGAGAAGAAAAGGAAATGTGGTTCCGGAAGGATTGAATGAATGTAGCTGGATTGATTGGCATGTAAGTACTAATGTAGGGCACCTTAAGCCACACTAAGAGCAATTAAATGTAAAAAGTATAAATGTAGTTTCTTTGCTGGGTGCTACAAAGTCACAGTCTGTGACAATATATCCAGGATATTAAAAGCAGAAGCGCAAAGCCTTCTTTAGTGAACAAACAAACAAATGTGTTTATTTAACACATCAGTGTAAAATGTAAGCCACATCAGACATCATGTAAGCCACAGTAATGTCTCCCTTGAAAAGAGAACCCTGCATTTCAGGGTGATATTTACCTAATTCTGCTCTTAAACTCTGTAGAGATGGTATGAGGATTGGTCAGCTGTGCACCCATATATGGAGCCGATTGTATCAAAGTGAATATTTGCCAATGGAAAATTTCCGAATGCAATGCCAATGGTGGTAGTTCATGGACATCATTGGCGGTCATTTTAACCTTGCACACCATGCCAACATTTGGCAAATCCATCAGATCCAACGGGATTTGTTGAATATCGGCCATGTGAACGGCTGCCTTAAAGTTTTTACATAAATTCTACCCATGCGCATAGAATGCGGGACCTGTCAGACTTCCTGGCGGAGAAGCTAGCAATTGGGCAAGTACCTTACCTTCTCTCCCGGCTCCTGCAGGTTTTATTGAACAGGAGGTAAGACACCGCTCCTTTATCTCCCATTCTTCAATAAAACTAAATGACAATTTTTTTTTGAGTGGAGATAACTCTTCAGTTTATGACACGTCTAACTAAACAGTGGGACGTGAAAGTTTGGGCAACCTTGTTAGTCGTCATGATTTTCCTGTATAAATCGTTGGTTGTTACAATATAAATGTCAGTTAAATATATCATATAGGAGACACACACAGTGATATTTAAGTTTCCCTCTTCTTTTAGTTTTCTCTGAAGAGTAGCAACACGGGGGTCTTAAAACAAAAGACAAAGATTGTTCACCATCATGTTTCCACAGTTAGGAACATATTGAGGAAATGGAAGACCACAGTTGAACTGAACTCAGTTCAAGTTAAGGCTCGAAGTGGCAGACCAAGAAAAATCTCAGATAGACATAAGCAACGACTGGTGAGAGCAGTCAGAGACAACCCATGGACCAGCACCAAACACCTACAACATCATCTTGCTGCATATGGAGTAAATCTGCATCGTTCAAGCATTCATCACACTTTACACAAGTGGATGCTGTATGCGAGAGTGATGCAGAGAAAGCCCACAGCACAAAGCCGCTTGAGGTATGCTAACGCACATTTGGACAAGACAGCTTCATTTTGGAATAAGGTGCTGTGGACTGATGAAATTGATGAGTTATTTGGGCATTAAAAGGGGCGTTATGCATAGAGGAAAAGAAACACAGCGTTCCAAGAAAACACCTGCTACCTACAGTAAAATATGGTGGTTGTTCCATCATGCTGTGGGGCTGTGTGGCCAGTGCAGGGGCTAGGAATCTTGTCAAAGTTGAGGGACACATGGATTCCATTCAGTATCAGCAGATTCTGAAGACCAATGTCCTGGAATCTGTGACAAATCTGAAGCTGCTCCAGGGCTGGATCTTTCAACAAGACAACGCCCCTAAACACTGCTCAAAATCCACTAAGGCATTCATGCAGAGGAACAAGTATAGCGTTCTGGAATGGCCATCTCAGTCCCCAGACCTAAATATAATTGAAAATCTGTAGTGTGAGTTAAAGAGAGCTGTCCATGCTTGGAAGCCATCAAACCTGAATGAACTAGAGATGTTTTGTAAAGAGGAATGGTCCAAAATACCTTCAACCAGAATCCAGACTCTCATTGGAACCCACAGGAAGCGTTTAGAGGCTGTAATTTCTGCAAAAGGAGGATCTACTCAATGTTTCTTTTTTGTGGTGCCCAAATTTATGCATCTGCCTAATTTTGTTTAAACAATTATTGCACACTTTCTGTAAATCCAATAAACTTCATTTCACTTTTAAAATATCACTGTGTGTGTCTCCTATATGATATATTTAACTGATATTTTTTATCGTAACAACCAACTATTTATACAATAAAATCATGATGATTAACAAGGTTGCCCAAACTTTTGCATCCCAGTGTATTTAATGAGTTATAGAACACAATATCATTTCATACCTGCAAATAATTAACATATAAAACTAATGATAGAAATGTTCCTAGAAATGACAATATTTACTTACAAACTAGTTTTAATAGCTTAGATGGACATTATATCACAATGGGCTTTACTCTTACAGCAGAGAAGGACTTCACTAACGATGGCTATTAGTTTATTGGTCTCGGTACAATTTTGCAGACTCCAGTCCCAGGTACCTAAAAATTGCCCCAACTCTGACACTACAGCAGTGATTAACTTTAAATGTATTAAGAGTCAGTATAAATTTGCTGGCAGATAACCAGTAATCACTTCCAACTCAGACTACACTGGATTTTTTTTCTTGTGATGTAATGTTATCTCACTGTCAAACACAACAGTATATAAATACTGTTCCAACCAAACAATTTTAAAAAATTTTACTGTAAAGGCCGTACGCACATGCGAACACAGGGGCCGACCTGATTTGTGCAGATAGTCTGTTTCATGTTGACTATCGTTTAATGCATGGGCGCTCAGTCGGCTGGGCCTTGTTGATGATCCCACCAGCGGATTACCTTTAACACTGCAATGTTCCTGAGTAGGGGAGCAGGGGAGTTTCAGTATGTAAAAAAACCCAATGTGGAGGATTGTTTGACTAAAAGCTATTATGTAAATAAGTGTAGGTTTCACTCACCTGTAGATGAACATAATGATTGTCCCTGTTACACTGTATTCTCTCATATTCACTGTTTATGTCTTCTTCAGGGTCACTTGCTGAATGATGTAGTGTTGGTGGTGGTGGCAAAGGACGGTCTTGGATGCTGCCTTTTCGATGGATTGCTGGAGAAACTGTGGGCAATGCAGGAAGAGGGCGTCGGGAAAGGCTCTCACTGGATGAAAGTCTTGGTCTCGGAAAAAGAAGGCTAGCATTGGCACTTACTATTTTAACAAAACAGCTGCTGTGTTCCTGTATCAGATGGATAAGTTGTTTTTCACTGCCCTTGTCCAACAATACCCGAGAAGCATATTCCAACTGGTCAAGATGTCCTGAAAGTTCTCTATGCAAACCAGGATCTGAGGCCTGACAAGAACGGAGACCTGCAACATGTGCCATCACAAGAAAATCCCTCAGAGCACCTGCAATCTTCTTAGCTGCTCCTTGATCTTCTGTGCATTCCAGGTTTGTAGATTCTTCTGTCTCAGCAAGCACAGGTGCAACTGAAACCTGCAGTTCTTGGTGCAACATCCTGAGGCCATCCATTGTGCATGTGCCATCATTACGAGGTTCCCATATAGACACTGGTGGAATGCTTGACTCGCGACTTCCTGCAGAATCTGCAGAACGGACACTGCCAGTGCTGCATACTGAAAGGCGGTTACATGGAGGTGGCTCAAGGGTTTCAGGTATGTGGCCTGAGCTTAAAATGTCTTCAGGTGCTTCATACAGATTTTGGAGACCTGATACACGCTTGAGGTTAGTTGGCATGGAATATACACCCTCGTCTTCCTCATCCTCAGATAGGGGTTTGTTGGATGTTGGAGGAACATCATATATATCCTCTGGAATCTCCTCGTTCACAGCAGTTACTAAATCTGCAACCTTTCCTCTTAGTGCAGGGCTATCATAAGTATCCAAAAGAGGGCAAGGGTTCTTTCGAAGCATGGAAGGGGTATCATAAACCTACAGAAAATGGACAGCTTATGATTAATCAAAAATGCTCTAAAATAAAAAGTGTTGTATACTATAGTTCTAATATGTTGAACATGTGGGTATTAGAATGTTTTGATTAGTTAAAGGATTTCAAAACTTTTAAAAAATGTTTACAGATTACCGGTAATAGCTACAACTTTTACCCCCATATGTAAGCATACAAACTACGACTGCTGGAGCTAAGGTAAGAAATGGTATTAGTATGCACAGCCCTTCACCCTGACCCAGTCAAAGTACCCTGGGGCACTTTAAAGGGCAACTCCACCATCATAATAACACATTTTAGAAAGAATGGCCTTGTTAAAATATGTTAATATCACACTTTGTCCTATGAATTCATTACTGTATGCCTGCTATGCTTCTGGATGCCTCATGAAAACTGAGCAATTTAGTGACCTGTACTGAGCCTGGGCATGCTCAGAAGAGGCAGCTAGGGGATTAACATTCAGCCATTGGCTGTGATTTCAACTGTCAAATCCATAACTGACAGTTGCTAACTGGAAGAACCAGGAAGCAGAAACAGGGGAAACAGGACATTGTGCAGGATTTCGGGTTAGGCTTATATATTTCAGATTTCAAACTATTACTGTTTAGGGTTTTGGGGGGTTATTCACCTGTATGTAAGTTTTCATTTTGGGGCTGGACTTGCCCTTTAATAATTGCCATAGGCTGTCCCAGGCATCGGCATGCTTGCAAAAGCAAGTATGTTTGTGCGTGTAACAATGTACTAGGGCCTCACCTCCAATGATTCTTGAAGACATGCCCCAACTAGACGCGGTGAGTTATAAATATCATCCTGAGTTGTGCAGGGGGAAACAGAGACACAAAGGCGGGCAACCGAAGGCACTTGATACACCTGTAAAAGAGAGTAAGAAAAACTCTGTGAAATTATTCTTTTGCTGAATTTTAATTTTCTTGTTAACTCTTACTTACCTCTGTCCCAATTTCCTCTTGTGTCCCCTTCTCATGGCTGTTTGGGTTCTGCTCATTTTTTTGTGTTTCAATCTTATGTACTTGTTGTCCTATATTCTCTGTTGTGGCCCCTAGTAGACGGGGAGCTTGATACTCATTTTCCTGAATAGATGTCTCAGGGAGAAGCTGAAGTCGGTTTCCTGGAGCAATTCCTTGTTGCCCTCTCAGAGAGCAGCGCCACCAACCACCAAGAGATGGGGCATCTCTTTCCAGTACTAACATTACATCCCCTCGGCAGAAACTCAGTTCCTCCGGGCTTTCAGCAGCATTATCATAGAGTGCCTGTGCCAGCTGAGCCTAGAGAGAAAATGGCATGTCAGTATTGCTGCAAAACACAATGCCTCATCTTGTAAATTAAGTTCCGGCAAGCAGAGGGCTGAGATCAGAGCACCGGGGGGAATGAAGGATTTTAATTAGAGTTATGAAGCTTTTTTAAACAAACAGACTTATCGATTGGGGGTGACCTACCATATGTTAAAAAAATATTTTGCTGGTGGACGTTTCCTTTTAGGTATGTAAAACCCACTGAAAAGAAAACCAGGATCAAAGACACGTTTACATTTTTTTTTTTTAATGTTGGCATTTCCCAGAACATTCATAATGCACCACTTTAAGCACTGTTCTTATCTGTGTATCACTATGATGGATACCAATCTGCATTTTCTTATATTACTAAAATGATAATCTGAAGCCAGATATGAATAGAAATGTGCTCTGTTTTTAGCATATTTGCTGAGAGCTCAATATGTGATGGCACATGTATGCATAGTGATGGCACATGTATGACTAGTCTTTGGGATGCCTATAATGGAACAATTGTTTTGGTTCCCTGTACTTGTAGTAAAGACAGCAGAAATATACACATATTGCATCTGACAGGTGTATGACCACCTTAAGGGCATGCAAAAAGTGCCTTTCAGTTTTGGAAATGAATATAAATCAATAAAAAAATCTAAACCAAATATGAGACAAATTACCGTACTTTAAATGAATTGAGAATAATGGTAAGATGAGTTCAGAGAGGTAGAGCTACTGCATTTAGAAAGGTAAAGGCTATAGCAAAGGCCAATCTTAAATGTACTTAGAACTTACTCAGGGAGATTCAATAAAAGTTCTTATCGTTACAAATGGTGCTAATTATGCTCCAACCAATCAGATATTATTTTACTTTTGAAAGCTAACACCTGATTGGTTGGGGCAAAACTAGCACCATTTTTAACGATAAGAACTTTTATTGAATAACCCTGTGTGTCTCTTAAGGCCCATACACACATTTGAGCGCGGGGAACCCCCGCAATCACACGTGTGTAAGAAGCTTTAGTGTATGGGCACCTTTAGGGTAGAATACAGCTTTGTTCTGCCTTAATAAAAGCACCAATATTGTTGCCTAGTAGATTGATCTTTCCATGGATATCTGTCATTGTAACATTTCTTCTCTTATGAAACCACAAACACATCTGCAGTGTGGGATATATTTTAACTAAAATAATGCATGAATCAATGCTGATTAGTAAATAAATTGTATTGCAAACTAAGTTTACTTTTTGCATACTTTCCAATATAATTTTCTAAGCTGATATTAGTTTGCAGACTTTGCATTTACCTTCCAGGTTGCGGGGTTGGGCATGTAGAACATCCCCAGAACTGCCATTACCTTAAGGGTTCGTACACACGTGCGATCGCGATGGCCGGAGACAGCGAAACGGGCGGTTGTTCGGAGATCCGCCCGGTCGGTCGAGCAGCAATCCCCGACCGAACATCCATTTAGGCTGATAAAGGGCTCATACATGGGCCGATTATGGGGCGAAACGAACTTTCGTACACATCGTCTGTTGCGGGTCGGGACCCGCCATCGCACGTGTGTATGAACCTTTAGTAACTTCAAAATCTGTCCACATCTAAAGTTTCTCTGTAGCCCCCACAACTAAACCATATTAAACAAAGGTGTTAGCATGGCAGGGACATGTGACAACAACACAGTAGCAGAAATGGTAGACTGGACATGCATTTGGAGACTCATACCTTGCAAATGTAGACAAGTGGAATTGTGAAATTAAATAAGGGAGCACCTTATTCAGTTTGAGAAGTGAAATGATGTTTATTGGATTTACAGAAAGTGTGCAATAATTGTTTAAACAAAATTAGGCAGGTGCATACATTTGGAAAATTTGCCATTTATTGATTCCAAAACTTTAGAACTAAATATTGGCTTGGTAAGCTCAGTGACCCCTGACCTACATACACAGGTGAATCCAATTTTGAGAGAGTATTTAAGGTAGTTATTTGTAAGTTTCCCTCCTCTTTTAATTTTCTCTGAAGAGTAACAACATGGGGGTCTCAAAACATCTGAAATCTGTGACAAAGCTGCTCCGAGGCTGGACCTTTCAATAAGACAACAACCCTAAACACTGCTCAAAATCCACTAAGGCATTCATGCAGAGGAACAAGTACAACGTTCTGGAATGGCCATCTCAGTCCCCAGACCTGAATATAATTGAAAATCTGTAGTGTGAGTTAAAGAGAGCTGTCCATGCTCAGAAGCCACCAAACCTGAATGAACTAGAGATGTTTTGTAAAGAGGAATGGTCCAAAATACCTTCAACCAGAACCCAGACTCTCATTGGAACCTACAGGAAGCGTTAAGAGGTTGTAATTTCTGTAAAAAGGAAGATCTACTCAATATTGATTTCATTTCTTTTTTGTGGTGCCAAAATTTATGCACCAGACTAATTTTGTTTAAACAATTATTGCACACTTTCTGTAAATCCAACCAACGATGTAACAACCAATGATTTATACCAAAAACTCATAACGATTAACAAGGTTGCCCAAACTTTCGCATCCCACTGTATAAATGAAAATACTATGAAAATACAAAACCTTCATCGAGATACTGGGATAATAGCCAAGTCTTCGGGCTTCTCAGATTTTATGCAGACTCCTTCCTTCTAAAAATGTTTCCCATTTTTTAGAAGGACTGGCCCACCCCAGTAAGTGAAAGTGACACCCATGTCTATTCTGCATTTTTGCAAATTGAGATAATGGTTGTGTATTGAAACAGACAAACAGAAACTGAATGTACAGAGGTTTGAGGCAAGATGCACTCATCAATGATTATCCACAAAACGTCCTAGTCCCCACAGGGAACTAACTAGGGAAAGTATACACGAAATAAAATTAACCCTACATTGTACCTTTAAACTCATACACATCTATAAAGTTTACAGGAAATACCCCCCCCCGCAATCCGTGCTTCAGTCTGTAATCAGTACATACCACTTTGTAACGCCATTGTACAAAACTATATAATTAGTTTGAGCTTTTCTAAATGAATTAGAAAGACAATGCAAGGACAGAAATGTGAGAGAAATGGTGACGTTAAACAAAGCAAATCCACAAACCTAGGCACACACTCAGACTTATTATTTCAGATTCAATTACCATATCCCTGTTTATTTACATCACAGTACAAGTGATCAACAAACACTGTTTTTTAAAAAAAACACCCCCTAAATAAACATAATATATATATTATTCAGTTTACTGGGAAAAAAACTGAATTTACCTATTTACACCCAGGGACTCTTCCATGTGGGGCATAAGTGCCTCCATATAACATATGTCTAACTATCGTCACTTTACGTATTAGCACGAGACAATTTATTTATTAGTCCCATGTGACTTTTATATTGTTCCCTACACATTACTGTTATATACAACACTTTTAGATGAAATATTTATATGTATTATATTATTATCGGTAATATTATTTTATCTATGATTTTATTGGTAGTGCTCTTGCACACACCCACCAGGGGCAGTACCTTTTTAGCACTAGGCTATTTAAGCCCACACTGTGTTGCTGTTCACATCACCTGATGAAGGGGTTGTTACCCCGAAACGTTGTTTGATTTGCTGATGTTTGGCTACTAATAAACTATTCACCGTTTGGAGTGCAAGTCTACCTGTGATATTTTATGAAAAAAACTGAATTGCAGACATCATTCAATGACTAATACATCCAAATATATATAGAAACCTGTACCACAATCACAGTATGGACATTCCATTCCAAAAACAGAAAGAGGAGATGTTTTGATGTCTTGGTTTACATATAAATTCTTTGTTGTCCAGATATCTGAAACCAGACATACTAGTCCATGATAGGCCTGAAGATACTGACACTGACAAGGTTTAGAAAGATTTCTTTAATAAAAACCCACTAAACTGTAATGGGTATGTACAGCGCCGTTATTAACAATTACCCATATGTAGTTTAGCCCCTATAGTTATAAGGAGCATAACCTGATAAGGTGCATACACATGTGTGATCGCGGGGGCTAGTAATCGTGCCATGTATAGGTACTTTATCAGGCAAAACGGCCGTGCGGTCAGGGGTCTTTGAAGATTCACCTGGCGTATTGGGTAACAAGTCCTGACCACACGACCATTTAAGCCGACAAAGTGCCCCAACACAGCACAATTATCGGCCGAAACAGACATGCATACACATCGTGCATCACAGGTCGACCCTCTCAACTAGCACGTGTGTATGGAGCTTAAGACTTAGAAGGCAGCTTTAAGTTTTGATCCCCTTCTCTCTCCCAATTCAAGGTAGCAGCAGTCAGCCATGGCCATGATAAAAGACATCACGGCTTAGACTGTTTATCCCTGAATTTCCTCCTTTGTAATAGTATATCAGTCTAAAAGGTAAGGTTCCACTATTACGCACTGCAGTGCATGCAGGATTGTTTGTAATGCGCTGCTGTGCATGACAAACTATGTGCGCTGCAATCTTGTACCCATCAATGTTATTGGGACGCATTTGATACGTGCCAAAAGTTGGGAAGTGATAATGATTGTGCTGTGTGCTAGATCATGGGAATTGGCACATGATTGTACAGGTTAAGAGGGCGGTAATGAAGTAAAGATGCAACTTTTCAAACAGGTAGAATTACATACACAGCGAATAAATTGGTACGAATGGTTGCTGAGCTCTGTCACAAAAAAGTCTGCTTTGTGAACTTCATAGCCTTAAAAACAGACCAAGACAGACTTGTATATACAGAGAATTAAATGTCAAGCCAAATATTCTAACCAATATAGATCTACCTGGAATATCAAGCCAATAAAAGTCCTGGAATGCACAGGCCAATATTATGGCAATATTGGTCTATCTGAATAATCTAACATGCTGATAAACCACGAATGAAGTATGATCAGTATGTCAGGCCAAAATATCAGCAGTCCATCTTTCATTCTAAGTGTCAGATTACCAATATTGATCAGTACATTTGTCAAGATGAAAAAGCAGAAGTCTGCCCATAAGTATCTAATAGTCCATACATATTGCTATAATCCATCTTTATAAAGACATGGGATGTACTACTTTAGGGTGTGGAGATTTAGCATGTAACGTTCAACACATTTAGCTCATCTACATGTGCTGCATCATAGGTCAGCATTTGCTATGGCAGGGGTCAGCAGCTGGGGTATCTGAAAAGAGACTAGCACATGAATGAAATTCTGTTTATAACTAATAGACACCCTTCTGAAATGTTTTTGGGCCAAAAATAATCTAAAATTTCTCAGGATTCCATTACGCTATACTGTAACCAGAAATTTTAGGTCAGAGATTAACAACAAACACCACAGTTCAGATAGCAAGCAATGCAGGGTATGATTACCCTCAGCCACAAAGACAAAGATCTTGTTTCACAGACAGCTGCATCAATCTAGGAGAGGCAAATGAGTGCAGAGATATCCAAGACTAGAAATAAACAAGAGACAAACCCTATGACAAAGAAAAATTATAAAACTACAGCCAGGTCCCTCTGAATTCTAAAGGCATAATAATCACAATCTTTATATTCAGTCTTGAAACAAGGGAACTTTATTCAAGGGCATATTCCTCAATGTGGTGATTTAACTTAACTTAGACTAGATTTCATAGGAATTAGTATTCTAAAGACAGACAGAAATAACATTCTGGACAGCTATATTCAAGTTCACAGCTATCTCTTAATTAGAACAAATATGATCGTCTCTAGTGGGTTAATGCTATAGTGTCACCTAGGACTCCTTCCTCATTCCTTGTTCACTTTTACTGTATCTGCATATTTAGTGATGTATTAAATACTTTAATTGATTTTGTCTCCCCCCTTGTGCAAGTCTTATTTATTGTAATAAAAATAGGTAAAGATATATACAGCACATGCAATTTCTCATCTACACATAATCCTCTGACCAAGGATCAAATATCCAAAACCACAATAATGACAAGACACCATTTAGACATAAAAAAACATATATACTATAAACATTGTTCTGTTATACCTGCATTTAAACCTTGATTTATTTCTGTTATGCGTAATTTCCCTTATTAGATAAGCCCATCTGATATGATCATCTTACCCAGCCATGTCTCTCTCCCATTATGCACAAGGATGCTGTGCCTTTAAGAAAAGAGAACATGTGGCAATGACATCATCCCTGACACAGAATAAAGAAACAGAGAGGGGACTGTGTCTCAGTCAGCGCCCAGTAGAACATTAAACATCTGCAGTTTTCCCAAACACAACATTCAAACAAATGCAACACACCTTCATCAAACACTTCCCATAAAAATAGAAAATAAAATCATTAAATACTTAATTTAATATTTATATAATCAAACAAGGACATGAGTGAATCATTAAGCAAAGTCTTTTTTCCACTTCTAGCTGTATTTATAGGATATGCTGAATGAGAGCTTATCCAAACCATGACAAGACTTTCTGGAAAATGAAATTAAACTTCATGTTCACTTTTCAATATTTAGAATAAGCCCGCACTGATCACTTTATTCAAACATCCCATTCTTTATTAGCAATATTTCCTATAATTTGGGCAGTAGCATTTTATTCTCATGTGTCTTTTGTATTGTCTGTGGGATTGTTTCTAAAAGTTACTCTTGTATCTTACTCCTACACAGGTGCAATTTGCCGCTAGACGAATGAGCAGGTGTCAAAGTGATTTATTTGGATGCTGTTTTTATGCTGCATAATGAAACATCAATGGTTTGTATAACACTATGTGCCATGCACAAACCAATCCTGATCAGGTACACGATCTGACGAACGTACGATAGCACAATATCATACGGACGTAGATTGGATTGTGTATGCGCCCTTTAAGGGATTCACATAGCTAATAGCGAATAGTTTTCCAACTATGCACTCTGCGCTCCGGTCTGTTATTCTAACACATGCATGCACAACATTTTTTGTGTATCGCATTCGTTCCAATAACACTGATGGGTACAGGATCACAGCGCACATAGCTGATCACGCACAGCAACATATTGCAAAAATCCTGCATCCACCACTGTGATAATGGGACCTTACCCTTAATCGTTCTGGTATTTGCTATTTACAACAATATAAATCCCCATTAATGGTAACACTAATGCCTTGTACACACGTCCGATAAAACCCACGATGCCCGACCCCCGAGTGCGTGCACAAGCGCAACAAATAATGATTCATTGCGCATGTGTATATGCTCACACGTCATTCCTCAATCCGCCAACCAACATGCATGTGTCTTGTGTTAGGGGTCGCGTTATGTCTTCCTGTTAAAATTGATTCAGTTCTAATTTCAGATGACACACAAACACAAACATATACACAAATATTTCCCCACCTTTCATGCTGAGAGCATTTACCAAAATTCTCAGAATGTTTTATATAAACATTAAGCTATTTGGCAGAATTAAATTCATTAAAAGTCTTGCTCTGGTAACCTAGAAAGAACTGCATTTACAACAAAGTGCAATAAGAGCATCACACCCCAAACATACAACACAGACCCCAAAATATCTTTAACTCTTAGCTAATATCTGTTGAACGTCATGATTGTAGGTGAGTTTTTTCATTTCCACAGTTTGTTTATTGTTAATTATATTTCTTGGGATCGTAGCTTCCTAAACAAGCATCTGGAAAAAGCTAGGTGCCAGATTGTCCACTACTGTGCCTTTATTTCCCAGTTTAAGTCATTGTTTACAAAGCCAGACTGCAGAAATACACAATATAAACTCTATACGGAATAATAAACTTACAGCTGATTTTAAAAAAAAGCTTTTCCCACATCGTACAATAACATAAGACCCAATAACTACTGAAATACTGGGCCACATAAACTCCACATCTGGAAGTTCGGAATGCTGCTTGGAATTTTTTAGCCCCAAAGATTTTCATTCCTAAATCTCCATGGGGATTCTGGCTGTCGCACAAAATCTGGCTTTGCAAAAGGTAGGACTGTATCATTCCTGTACAGCCCATCTTCCTTGTTTGCTAAAATATATAGCCTTGTGCAAAAAGGTGGATAATATCACTCATGAATAGAGGGATGATCTCTCCATTTTAAACAGTGCTTAAAGCAGAGAAAAAACAATAACATAACATCAGATTTAAGTGATGGTGATATGGCCTGCTGTTTTTTCTTTTTTACTTTAAAAAAACTAACACGGTTTAAAAACAATCACATTATTGATATCTCTCTTCCTCTTTTCCAAGGTCCTTTGAGGGTGGTAATGTCAGGCGTTCATACCTATTGAATTGGTGCCAAAAATAGCTGGCTGAAACGTGTCTACCAGCAGCAAGAGGTAAAAGAGTAGTACCCAGCAGAATTAGAGGCTTAGTTAGTACGGTATTTAGTTATTGCAGTGGTTTAGGTATTCATCACCAAGCATTAAACTCATTAATGTAAAAAAAAAACCCACCTTACTATACACTGACAATATGTCAGCATTTCTCTCTTTTCATTCATGCACCGAATTTGGCATGCCAGTCAAGACCACCAAGCACAAGTGAATATGAAATTGTAGGGAATTCTGACCTTTACCGCATATGGGAGATCTCAGCTTGGACTCTAGTGTGAGGAACCATAAAATAGCCATTGTCTATTCACAGAGGGGCATTCAGATACATTACAGAAAGCCTAAGGGCAGATTATTACAGTAAGTACCCCTAGACCATTCATGGGGGAAACAAATGAACATTTTAAAATAGAACTTCTATTCTGTTTAATAATATCCAGTTTAAAAGAGTTGTATGAGTTAGTAATATATATTAATGTAGAAGATGACCTGTCAGGTGCCCTCAGGGACTGCACAGATCCAACATTCCATAGGTTGGTTATTATGACACACACAACCAATATATATACATATATACATAAAGGAAGTTTTATGACCGTGGCAAGTTTTCCATATTACTGCCCCATGTTGTATGTGCCACCTTCTCCCTGTACACCTGTAACCACCTAGCCCAGTTCTGTACCTATCTTGCCCAGTCCACCTGACCACTTACTGGCATTGCGTCTTCTCTGGGAGGTCACTCACATGCCATGGAACAGACGGAGTTGAAGGGTGATGCCAAGCAGCCAATGTTTCCTGATCAAACCTGTGACCTGCAAAACAAACTGATCACTTTAGAGAGATTCCAGTTGGAAGGTTGAGATTGGGGAAGTAGCAGATTTCTGCCAGTTACTTGTTATCAGTTGCCCCTGACTATAAAGTGGAGAATAAATGGTCTGTGTGTCCCATGTACTGAATGGGACTGTAGGTGACTGGCTATGGGACAAACAATGTAAACAGAGAAAGGTGGGGGCAGTGCACTGGTAGCGTTCTAAGGGAAAGGGGACAGGGGGAATAAGGGATGCCAAGATGGTACAGAGAGAGGCACATACCGCACTGATCACCCCTAGTCCAGGGCACTTCTAAAGTCCCGGGTTCCGTCGGTCCTTCCTCGCTGCCCGTGAAACTGAAGATAGAAGGGGCAGGGCAATGGAGAGCACAAAGGTGGGGAGAATGAGGTGGAACGGAGCCCGGGGAGGGGACATGGGGGAGGAGAGAAGGTTCCTGGAGGGGAGGGGAGAACCTGAAACCGGAGAATCCCCCCCTCATATAGCCAATGGATTGAGTCTGCTGGGTAGGGGGAGGTGGGGTGGAGATAAGGTACAGCTAGAAGCATTAACCCCTAGTATCCCTGGTACAGCTAGTAGCATTAACTCCTAGTATCCCTGGTACAGCTAGTAGCATTAACCCCTAGTATCCCTGGTGTAGCTAGTAGCATTAACCCCTAGTATTCCTGGTACAGCTAGTAGCATTAACCCCTAGTATCCCTGGTACAGCTAGTAGCATTAACCCCTAGTATCCCTGGTACAGCTAGTAGCATTAACCCCTGGTATCCCTGGTACAGCTAGTAGCATTAACCCCTAGTATCCCTGGTACAGCTAGTGGCATTAACCCCTAGTATCCCTGGTACAGCTAGTGGCATTAACCGCTAGTATCCCTGGTACAGCTAGTGGCATTAACCCCTAGTGTCCCTGCTACAGCTAGTAGCATTCACCCCTAGTATCCCTGGTACAACTAGTAGCATTCCCTGGTATCCCTGCTACAGTTAGTAGCATTAACCCCTAGTATCCCTGATATAGCTAGTAGCATTAACCCCTAGTATCCCTGGTATAGCTAGTAGCATTAACCCCTAATATCCCTGGTATAGCTAGTTAGTAGCAAAAGTTCCAGGTGTTCCATGGCACACTGCTGTTGGCTGATTAGCCAGACAAGTTGGTAGGTGCTATCCTCTCAGCCCCCTACTTCCAGGGCTCCACAATGCAAGTGTGATATAGAGTAGAGGAGCACACTACTTAGGTGAAAACTTAATTTATTGGTGCAAAAACATAACATACAACGTTTCGGGACACACTGTCCATACCTGAGGAAGGGACAGTGTGTCCCGAAACGTTGTATGTAGTGTGCTCCTCTACTCTATATCCCACTTGTATATAGCTAGTTAGTAGCATTAACCCCTAATATACCTGGTACAGCTAGTTAGTAGCATTAACCCCTAGTATCCCTGGTACAGCTAGTAGTGTTAACCCTTAGTATCCCTGGTACAGCTAGTAGCATTAACACCTAAGATCCCTGGTAGAGCTAGTTAGTAGCATTAAACCCTGGTATCCCTGGTACAGCTAGTTAGTAGCAGTAACCCCTATTATACCTGGTACAGCTAGTAGCATTAACCCCTAATATCCCTGGTACAGCTAGTTAGTAGCATTAACCCCTAGTATCCCTGGTACAGCTAGTTAGTAGCATTAACCACTAGCATCCCTGGTACAGCTAGTAGCATTAACCCCTAATATCCCTGGTATAACTAGTTAGTAGCATTAACTCCTAGTATCCCTTGTACAGCTAGTAGCATTAACCCCTAATATGCCTGGTACAGCTAGTAGCATTAACACCTATTATCCCTGGTACAGCTAGTAGTGTTAACCCCTAGTATCCCTGGTACAGCTAGTATAATTAACCCCTAATATCCCTGGTACAGCTAGTGGCATTAACCCCTAGTGTCCCTGCTACAGCTAGTAGCATTAACCCCTAGTATCCCTGGTACAGCGAGTAGAATTAACCCCTAATATCCCTGATACAGCTAGTAGCATTAACCCCTAATATTCCTGGTACAGCTACTATTATTAACCTATAGTATTCCTGGTATAGCTACTAGCATTAACCCCTAGTATACCTGGTACAGCTACTAGCATTAACCCTTAGTATTCCTGGTACAGCAACTAGCATTAACCCTTAGTATCCCTGGTACAGCTTACAGCATTAACCCTTAAGCTGGCCATACACTAGGCAGACACAAGATTCATTTTGTGATCTCAAATTGATTGCATAAAAAACGGGCTAGGCGGTTTTAGATAGATTGGACATTTGTCTTATGATTGATGATGTACTGTAGACAGAGTAGTATTACCAGAGCCAGTGGCAAATAGTCGTATTTCGTTGTATCCCACATTAGTAAGGAACCCTGGACCCAGATGTTCTACCTGGTGGTGAAGGAAGCGTGAGGGCCGCAGATAGAGCTTCCCCAGTTAAAGCAAAAGACGCATAATAGAACAGACCGGGGGTTAACCCGTTCCTGACAGCAATCTTACTGTTATTGATTGCTATGAATAGGCTGCTGTGCGTATGATTTTGCGTGGGAACAGAAGGGCCCTTGTTAATAGGGACAGTCAGCACCAGTCTCCCCCTTCTGATCATTCACACACATGGGGCCTCTGTCCTACCAGACCCCCTCCCCCTCATCTAGCACTCACACAGTTGGCAGTTTGTGGGCAATTCCCCATTGCATATATGTGAGCACATTAGTTTATCTGATGATGTTTTTCACAGTAGATTGAAGAGTTTTACATAAAGTGATTTATTTCTGTTTGATTTGCAGAAGTGTAATTACAGCCACTTGCCCAAAGCCCAGTTATATGAAAGGCAGGAATGGAGCTCTGCTGTGACTTGCCCTTAGACAGAGAAGGATAAAAAAAACTTAGGCTTGTAACTTTCGGGCAAAAATATCTATTGGTGTGGTGCGGCCAGCCACGACCAACCTTGATCGTCCGGACTGGACGAACAGACGTGTCAGAAAATCCCGTCCAAATTTGCCGCGAGCAACGGAAATTTGTCCCCCGGCCGAGCACACTCTCGTAGAGAGTGCTCGGTCGGGACAAATAGTCCCTCTATGTGTACCCAGCTTAATAGTAGCTATAGACGGATCCATATTATTGGCCGATATTATCGATCAGCCGAAAATTTCTCCCATCCTGATGATGAAATTGGACTGATACAATCGGCCCAACTTCATTGGCAGATCATATTGCTGCGTCTATTGCCAGATTAATGGAATAAAGGATGAAGATAGTGATGTTAAGTAATAAAAACAAATAAAAAAAAAAAATAAAAGTCAGGGCCACAGTGCCCATGTGGCAGGTTGAAAATCCAGCTCAGGGTGAGTACTGGAGACAATTTGATCACAGTACCACTCTCCCTAGCAGTGCTTCTGTTGTAAATCAAATGTCCATTTTCCTTCAGTCAAAGAAGAGGCACATAATTAAGGATCAAAGTAACTGATCGCATGAAAAAAATGTTTGGTGCAGTAAAAGTGTGATCTTTAAGGATGTGTACACCTGTCAAACAAGGCTGTAACTGCTGACATCACAACCAATGGTTGAATGCTAATTCCCCTGCTGCCTCCTTATGCCTACCTACATTCTTAATAAAAACTCATTGAGAGGAGGGAGAGGCAGATACCTTTGCCAGAAAGGAATAGAACTTATCATTAAATATCGGTTAGAAATGTAATAAATTGGTACAAATAGCAACTGGTGTTATGAGCAGATAGCTGACAAGTCTACAGTTTTTTGTTTTAAGGATGGACATGCCATTTAAACTAAAGATTGTTTGTGCTGCGATTGTGGTCTGGGTATAAGTAAATAAATATTTCTTTCTTCCTGTAAAAGTGGTGTTTGTTGTAATTAAAGGGTTTCTCCACCTCCCAAAATTCTTACAAGGTATGAAATCGCTAGGTTTAAAACGCTAAAATCTGCCTATAAAGGTAGTTCCCAGTCTTCATTCCCAGACCCTTCTGCTGCTTTCATGTGGAATCCAACAGAAGGAGCAGAGGGAACAGTAAGTATATTTAGGAGCCAATTTCCGGGATTTAAACTTATTGTTTAGGTTTGGGGGGCTTTCCTCACTTATCTGAATTTTTGCCTTAGATGCGATGAAGCCGCCAAAAGGATTCGGAGGAAGTGGGCAAGCTCCATTGTGCATGCTTCAAACCTCTCAGAGGAGTAGGAGGAGGCAGAATCGTGATTACACTAACTAGTCTTCAGTTTCCTGGTCTTTATCCAGGCCCTGGAGGAAAACCATAAGCAGCAGAAGAATAATATAGGGGTCATTTAACACTATAAAGTGGGCTCAACAGTAGGGCAAATTTTAGCTGGGCAGTGGTTGGGAGTTGTAATTGCCCTTTACGTTTTGGGCACTGGTTTTATAGATTTTCGTATTGCACCTGTATTTTAACTGTAAGTAGACTAGATTAAGGTTAAATGGCACATTTTTCTCTCTGTCTCCTTGTACTAATTGGTGGGGTTTGGAGCCAATTAGTTAAATAGTCTTCACATTGTTTGTTCTTTGGTTTGTACCTGTCTATGTGAGTGGAACTTTGTATAAAGTATTTTGCTATAGAGGACGGTGATATAAAGAAATTGAAGAGAAGGGAATTTAAACAAGAAACAAGATTGTTTTTATGTTGGTGTTGTCTACTAGGAGGGACAGTTTTGTTGTTACCATTCAATGTGCATCCTGCCAAATGTATAGGAACTTGGAGCAGTCGTTCAATGGGACCTATGTCTGTTTCAGGTGTGAATAGGTTGCCCATTTGAAATCTGAGGTGCAGAAGAATCTATGGGGGAAACTTGCAGCATTGCAGGGCTCAGCAAACCAGAGGGGACAGCAGGCACTTGCACTTGGATATAAAAAGCTCTTCAGCATATAAACTAGGGGGCATATTTATAAACGTTCGTTAACTTCGATTAAGTTAACGATTCGCAGCAGCCCCTCCCAACCCCATCCCCGCTCGCGGCGAACATATGGAACAGGAGCCTATGAGGGGATGCTGGGAAGGGGCCACCGTAGGTGGTCGCACCCCCTCCCCAGCAACCCCTCCAAGCCCCCTGCCCCGCCGCTGGCGGGAAGGGGATGGGAAGGGCACGCTGGGAGGGGTGGAGGCACCCTCCAGCGGGGGCCCTGAGAAGGGCCTTTTGGGGCTTAAGGGGTCCCGCAGTTCGAGCCGGGACACCCCCCCTGGCCCTATCATGGCCTTTGCGGCACTTACAAGTGCCCTTGCGGCTCTAACAAGAGCCCTTTGGGGCTTAGGGGTCCCGCAGCTCGAACCAGGACCCCCTTCCCCGGCCCTATCAGGGCCTTTGCGGCACTTATAAGGGCCTTTGGGCTTAAGGGGCCCCACAGCTTTACACAATCAGATTTTCGGAAAATCTGATTGGTTAATGTAAAGCATATAAACGAAGCATTAAAAAATTGAACAATCAGAAATGGATTAGGGTTTTCTGCAAACCTATATAAAGAGGTGCACTCTGCCGCGGACCTCAGATGCCATTGCAGTAGATGGCTGAAGAAAGAATAAGGAGAGGGTGCCTCCACCCCTTCCAGCGGGCCCTTCCCCTCTCCGACAGGGGGCTTGGAGGGGCTGCTGGGAAGTGACCACCTGCTGCGGCCCCTTCCCAGCAGCCCCTCCTAGCCTCCTGTTGCATATGTTTGCCGTAAGCGGGGATGGGGTTGGGGGGGCTGCTGGGAAGCGGCAGTGGCGGGTGGTCGCCGCTGCAGGGGGGCGTATGCCTGCCCCTGAAGTGAAGGCGCTGGCATCAGATTTTAGGTCACTTCGCGGCGATATTGTACTTACAACATTGCGCAAGTGCAGTATCACCGCGAAGTGACTTAAAATCACCGCTGGACATCGCAGCCGCAATACATATCGCAGCGATGGTGCTCGCCATTATAAATACGGCAATATGGCTAGTTTCGCGGCCGCAATGTGTGGAGGTAATTTTTGGGTGCTATTTTCGGCCCTTTATAAATATGCCCCTAGGATGATATATTCGCAGGTAAAGATACTGAACAGAAGTGGACTGTTATTAAAGGAATAATTTACTGCAAAAACTAACTTTTTATGCCTTACCTCCTATTCTTCAATTAATATCTCCGGAGCCAGGGACAAAGGTAAGTATATTTACCTTTCACGCATTATCGCACATGTGCAAGATCTTTCAAGTGTGTGCCTAGCTTAACTCCTATTGACTCCTATTGCTTATTAAAGGGCATGTCCACCTCCAAAACTAAAATTTAACCCACATATGGCCCCACTATGTAGTGTTTAAAAATCCTTACCTTACATCCCAGCTCCAAATGGTTTTCTTGCTGTGCCTGTTTTAAGTCCAGGAAAGTGCAGTGTAGGAGCCTGTCAGTGAGTCATCCTGTCCCTTCTATTTCTCTACCTAGACACAGTATGGCACATGCATGGAGCTAACTTTTTAAAAGCTTGCTCTAGCGTTAAAGCTTTTTGCTGTAGTGTAGGTCCCCCTATCCCACTCCCAACCGCCAAGTTAGATTGACCCAAAGAATATCAGATCGATACTTGCATCCCCCGATGTTCAGCAAAGCTGGCAGGCGTGTCCGTGATTGGCTGCCTCTTAGCCAATCACAGACACATGCTTGCTGGAACTGCAGGGCCGTGAGGGCCGTGATCTGAGCTTCAGGGGAACAGGGGATTTTAAGTATCATTCTGAGGTTTTTTGGCAAAATCTAACCTGGCGTTTGGGGTAGGATAGGGGGACCTACAATACAATACTAAAGCAAAAAAAATTTTAAGGGTGGAGATACCCTTTAAAATGCATTTTTTTTACTATCCCTTTAGCGCTGTATTTAAATGTTAGCAGTTTTCTCTATTTTCTTGGGAGAATGGGCTGTGGGCCCACCCGGAGATTCCCCTGTAACCCTGTGGGCCAGACCAACATTGGTCAAAGGGGTCTGGAAGATGGCTTAAGGAACTATAACAACTGTAGCAAGGATTGTAAGAAAGCAATTAAGCTATCTAAAATAAATAATGAAGTTAGGATAGCTGAACAAAGCAAGACTAACCCTAAAAAATGTTTAAATTATATTAATAGTAAAAAGGTGAAGACTTTAATGTTGGGTTATTAAATTATGGGGATGGGGGTAAGATAGTTAAAGGGTTATTAAAAGGTATTAAAGGGTAGCTGTGGTCTTGAATTCTCCCAAACTAATTAGAATTATATAAAAAGCCTTCCATCATATCTTCAAAATGAAACCTAAATCACATAAAATTTGTGAGTAGTTATTGCTGTGGAGGTTCAGTAATATTACTTCCTGCTTGAACACTTCCTGTTTTCAGCCATGTGACCAGCTTGTAGTCATGTGACCAGTCTCTGCTTGCATTAATAGGCTCCCCTTCTCAACTTTCAAATTTTCCCCCATTTACTTCCTGATTTCCCCAGAATTAAGTCTTAACTGAGCAACTGAGCATGGGTGGGACAGAAGTCAGGTGATGTCACTTAACCGGAAGCAGTCACTTAAACTGGAAGCAGTGTGAACATTCACCACAATGTAATTTCTCACAGGCTCAACCCAGAGATGTAATTGCCGGCTCATTTTAAAGGAAATACTGCAGGCTTTCATTTAACCCTAACTTATTTTGAGACCACAGTTGCCCTTTAAGTTGCAGATAAAGCAATTGTCTTAAATGTTTTGGGTTTTTTCCCCCCAACCGCATTAATTTTATGTTCAGACTATGTTCAGACTCCCCCTGATCTTTACTTACCTTCCCTCTATCCTCCGCCGCACTGTCCCGGCCCTCTGCTTGCATGAAACTGCAATCAGGGGGCCGGACCGGCAGTCGCATCTGCCAATAGTTAAGAACAGCGGAGGATAGAGGTAAGGTAAGTAAAAATCGGGGGAGTTTCTGGACATAATAATAATGCGGTTGGGGCTGGGGGTGGAAGCCCTAGGGGGAGGGAGACCATAACGGGAGGGAGAGGGAGGGGGGGAGGGCTGCAGTGCGCATGTGCGAATTCTCCCGGAGGAGAGACAGGAGGTAGAGTCCTATATGGACTCTGCTAGGCTCCTGGTGGACAGTTTTTTGGACTTTGGGGGAACATTGCTGGAGAACCATTTGGAGCTGGGATGTAAGGTAAGGTTTTTTATGCACTACAGAGTGGGGCCAGTAGTGGGTGAAATTATAGTTTTGGGGATGAACTTGCCCTTTAATATTAATAAAGCTCCTGGACCAGATAAAATAAATCCTCGGGTCCTTAGGGAACTATGTTTAGTTTCTTATTTTCTCAGTTTGCCTGGATGAGCCCATACTGGAAACAAATAATATTTAACTTTGTGTAATCTATCAGCATTAACTGTGAAACCCACAATTTATGAGCAGTTTAAATCCAGCACACCGGCAAAAAAATCTTCATGCAAACACTGAAATCTGCAATGGATGTGCAACAAGTACCAGTGGTGTAACAAGAAATGACTGGGCCATCTCAGCAATACTGTAATGGGGCCCGCTCGCTGCTACATCTACAGCTGTATCTGTGGTGAAGGCTGTATCTGTGGCAGCTATGCTTCTGAATCCACCTCCCTATATGATTGTTGTTGTGTAACCACACACTTCTCAACACTATTCAGATTGATCTACTTTACTAAAGGGTGACAATAATTAGGACCGTACCATTTTCCATCTAAAATGATAAATCTTAATCAGTCTTTTGATTTGCTCATTATCATCCAAGTGTGGGGTCAGCTTTATTCATTGTCTTCCCAAGGTCAAAACTGACCCATAAATAACTAAGACCGCACTTTTATTGTATGTAGTACATATAGCTGGGCACACATAGAACTGATTAAAGGACAACTCCACCCTCATATGAACATTTTTTAGAAAGAATGGCCTCTTTAAAATATGTTGATATATCATAGTTTGTCCTATGAATTCATTACTGTATGCCTGCTATGCTTCTGGATGCCTCATGGAAACTGAGCAATTTAGAAACCTGTACTGAGCCTGAGCATGCTCAGAAGAGGCAGACAGGGGATTAACATGCAGTCATTGGCTGCGATGTCAACTGTCAAATCTATAACTGACAGTTACTAACTGGAAGAACCTGGAAGCAGAAACAGAGAAAACAGGACATTGTGCAGGATTTCAGGTCAGACTTATATGTTTCAGATTTCAAACTATGACCGTTTAGGGCTTTGGGGGGGGTGATTTACCTGTATGTAAGTTTTCATTTCAGGGCTGTCCCATTGGGTCTGACAGGCTCTGCCTATATAATCGGATGCATGCGTGGCCAAACAAACTATCACCATTAGCCGCAAACAAATTTTTTAAATTATCCCCTATATTTTAGCATAGGGATCTGATAGAGCCCACTGGCCAGAGGCCACCGAATCGTTTCCCCTATACAAAGTATAAGAAGAACATCGGTACTGTGTGTACCCAGATCTGCAGGAAAAGGCAGACCGCTTCCAAAGGAATCGGAACTGTTTGTTTAACTGCTTTTTTAAAATTTCCTTTTAGGTTTCTTCACGTTTTTCTCTGTTCAATTGCTATAGGACATAACACATCATATTTGGTTTAGTCCAATGGAAGTTTTTATTTTTGAAACATAAAATTGTGGTAGGTTTATCCACTTCTACACCATATGTGCTATAGGTACAGTGTTAAGATGTAACTGTTTTGGTTGTTACATTACAGCAATAACTAAAAATAAAAAATAAACATTGAGTGGCATCCTCTATGGCAGTGATGGTGAACCTTTTAGAGGCCGAGTGCCCAAACTGCAACCCAAAACCCCACTTATATATTGCATAGTACCAACATGATCAATTAACCTGAATACGTAGTTTTTACAACTCAAATAGACACAGACCAATACAGTAGATAGGATCGATTATAGATTACCTATTAACCTCTACATTACCACACAGGAGTTTTAGATCTAGAACAGTGAATATTAACCCCTACATTATTAGACAGGAGTTTGAGATCCAAAACAGGGACACAAGCAGAGCTTAATGTTATTGCAGGTGACCTCTCTCTGCTACAGACAACCGCTACACTTTATTTCTGGCTCCGAGTACCACCTCTGGCCCGAGTGCCATAGGTTCGCCACCACTGCTCTATGGGTAATTCTACCATTATATATCCAGCCTCTCACTTTCACCCACAGACGATAGACTCTGCCTCATCAGTGCAGCAACTGTGATTTGAGGCACATCTTGGTAATATTAGTCACACAAGGGACTGACAGCTCCCTGTTTGGTATTTTCACAAGTCATTTTGTCATTGTTGTGTAAAACAGTGGTAACTGCTGAGTATTTTAGAAGAAAAGGAGAGAGAAATAATAAATCCTCTACATGTAAAAATACTAAAAAATATCAACTTTCTGCATCTCTACAGACAAGCCCTTCTTATCTTCAGTTTATCTGATTCAAAATACAATTGTGCTGCAAAGGGTGCAACGTTACGTTATATTATGTTGATACTATGCAAGTATAACTGATACTGTATCAATACAGCAGTATTTTTACTGATTTTGCATAGCAAGCATCGGGTCTCCAAAGTTATCATCAGAATGAATGACATATCCAGCAAATCAGAATTCAGAAACATTGACTTCACACAGACAGCTGCAGAGATACCATGCCCTTGATTTCACCCACAGTGCCAGAGTTGTGTTTGTGTTAATTGGGGCTTTATAAACAGTGATGGAAATGTGTATTTCTCTCACACATTGCTCTTTCCCTCCCTCTATTTCACTATCCCTCCCCCTCTTTCTTTCCTCTTCCTGTAGCACAAATCTGAATCAGCTGCAACTTCATTTCGGACACTTTTCTTCTTTATCACAGGACGTGACCCAGTGGATTCCCATTCCAAAGCTCTTCAGATGCCAATCACTTCCACACTAACTTCCACAATTCCTTTTTACTTCATACCCCCATTCTCTTCTATCCAACCAAAGCTATTTTAGTACTTCACAGACTTTTTAACATTATCCTTCATACTGCACATTTCTCCTAAATCCAACATTCTGTATTCTACCCTCTACCTAAAGTAAAACAAACTCTATTTATCGCATTTCCTTCCCCATTAATCACTTGCACACATTGCTTTTTTGAAAAAAAATCCTACTAATTCCACTCTGCTCTGTTCTAAACACTACTAGTGCTTTCTTTGTCCAGTTGGATTGGTAATAACGTGGGGATGAGCGGACAAGAGGATGACAAGTCGTGTGGATTTTCTTTGGATACAGAATTCCTCAAATCCCAGAAAGGACGCATCCTTATTGCCGAGCTGGTAATGACAGTTTTTAAACTACACTATGCTGTACTGGTCTACCTCTGATCAGAAAGTTTATGTTTGTGTAAAGGGAAACAGAAGTACTGAAGGAGGAATACTTTAATGGCCAACAGTCAAAATAATGTAAGTTTTTAGGCCTCTGAGACCCCTTCATCCAATGTGTAAATACATTTCCATTGTTAGAAACTAGTTATTACAGCAATTCTATTGTGTTCCTATTAAAAAATGGTATATTTTCCATTTCATACTTATCACTTTACTGCATATTTTTGGTTTTTTGTAGATCCCTCTATGAAGCAATCTCCCCTTATTCACTTTTATATCTCTTAACATAAGCTCTGATCTTTTCTTAAAATCTTACCATATGTGACTTGTACTAGATAAACATTAGAATTCTCCTACTGAGACCCATCAGAATGTTCTGTGCTTGCTGGTATATCATATTGCTTTGTAAAATTCTGGATTCCATCTAGTTCCCACTCGCATAATGCCCTTATTCATTTACATGTTTTTTCTCTTTTTACATCTGCTGATTTTTATAATATGTTATATTGCGCGCTGACTAGTTCTCATATTGTCCTCAGATCCTCAGTTTTGTGGTATTTATCTGTTTTGCTGCCTACGCCTCATCTTATCTGGCAGCACCACTAGTGGAGTTCATCATCACCATCATCTTTTTTATTATTATCTCCAGCCGCTACCACCTGCGCCTGACAGGTCTCAACTGGCCGTGCACGGTAAATATTAAAATGTTATATTATGTGCATGTCCAGTGGAGTTTGGGTTAAAGGCACAGAAAAACATTGTGCTTTTACTGTGAAAGGCTAAAAGAAACGTTTATGTAATTTTTACTGACCATTCTTTTCTGCAAATTATATTTCATTACTTATTCCATTATTCTGAGTATTGGTGGCCCACTTAATCCATCTGGTATAACATAACATCCACCATTTGTATTCCATTATTTCCAAAAGTATTGTATGTTTGTATAATTTTATTTATAAAGCACCACTTGGGTACACCGCTCTGTACATTATAAAATACAGAGTATTGTAAGCAAGGGGCTAAGTGCAACCATATAAACATAATTTAAAATTACATTCATTAAATTTCATACATAGGTTAGGAATACATATATATAAAGTTTATGATGACACCACCTCCGGAGCGATCCGCTCCCTGATGTCTGTTCTTCGTTCTATATATATAAAGTATGGATACATTGCTATAACTGTGCCATGCCTTGACACATTAGGACTGGAATCCCTTCCCCTAATTGGGTTAGACAACATACAGATACAAGTGGGGGGATGGGTACAAAGTTCTCAAGAAGGCTAACAATCATTTATTGTGCTGGTGCTCAGAAATGTAGGATAACAGTTTAGATTTAAATGTACTAATGGATGTCACCTGGCGAAGTGAGAGTGGTGAGAGTGGGAGAGAATGGTTTAAGGCACGAGGAGGCAATGTGAGTTGGGGTTTCCTTGTGAGGAGCACAGGGCAAGTCCAGGAACATAAGGGGAAAAATGTAATGCTTGCTTACTTGCTTATCCTAGCCCCTTCCAACATCAATACCCCCCAAACATATTAAAAAGCCCAACACCCACACATTAAATAATCATTTGTGCCAGTGTGCAATTGCCCCCAAACAATCATTTGCATCAGAATGTTCACGACCAGCCCTGAACAAAAAATTATAGCACACCCCCACCCCCCGGAAAAAAACCAATTAGTCACATTAGTCATTTGGTACGATTGAGATCCCACCCCTGCAACAGTTCAACAGTTATTTGAGTTATTCAACAGTTATTAGAATGTTCTCACTTCCCACCCCCAGAACAAATATTTAAATAGCAAATCATCTCATCCAACAATTCAATTCAACCTTGCATTGGTGTCAGTTGAACTTGGTATCACCAGCATAGTTAACAACATTTCAGAAAAAACTCTAGGGAAACCTTTTGAGGGACAAGCAAAGGTGAAAAGCACAGTGTTATTATTATTTTTGTGGATTTAAACATCTTCCACTTTACAGTTATGTGTATACATTTACATCAGGCTCTGCCCTGAAGAGCTTACAATCCTAGCACATTTATTTGACACATACAACCTATCAGTATGTCTTTAAGATTGTGGGGGAAACCGGAGTGCCCGGAGGAAGCTCACACAAGCTCGGGGAGAACATACAAACTCCTTGCAGATGTGTCCAAGGGTGGAATGGAACTCAAGATTTTGCCCTGCATGGCATCAGTGCTAACCACTGAGCCACCATTCTGCCCTTTACCAAGTATTTATTTATTTGTGTCCTGGCACTGCTTATATGCAGCAGATCTAGAAGATTTAGTAGATCTAGGCCTTACACTTTTGAAAAAGAAACTCAGATAGCTAGAAACGTCTACAAGAACTAAACTTCAGGTCCAGTTGATTAAACTGATTACCCCAGATATACCATGACCTGGATGAATGAGTGCCTTCACATGTACATGATGTAATACATATGCATGCGAAAATGGATTACAACGCAAATAGTAAATCAGGGAAATTGCAATCTCTGTCTTATTGCAATATCTTTGTTATCTGCAAAATGGATGCAGCTCAAAAAACATACCACATTGCTTACATTTAGAAGGAAGCCTTGAGGGCTCGTTCACACTACATCAGTTTGTATCCATTTTTCAAATGCAGGTGCGTTTAAAAAAATGGACAGACAGTAAAACCCCACAGGATTTCATAATATTGTTCACACCTGCTGTGTTATAATCTGTTCCATTCCAGTCCGTTTAAAAAACACACTGCATGCAGCATTTTTGTCCGTTTTTTCATGCATTTTCTATAGAAATCCACGGAATACACATTGTTAAAAAATGGATACAAATGGATGAAAAAAATGGATACAAACTGACAGAAACACATGCTGTGCGTTACTGTCAGTTTCTGTCAGTTTCTAGTGTGAATGAGCCCTGAATGACATGACACTGGTTAGATAGCACAGATGATGACATGAGCTAACAGACATATAATTTACAGGATGTATGTGTATGTATAGGGAATAGTCATCATGATATAGTGTCATTTAATATAGGTTGCAAAAACTAAAGTGCACTGGGTTAACAAAAACTTTTAACTTTAGGAAAGCTAATTTTATGTTGTTAAAGGAATCGCTCCTGCTCATAGACTGGGGGGAATTGTTTCTAGGTAAAGATACTGAGCAGATGTGGACCACTTTTAAAGTGATATTAAACTATTACATTTCTAAATTTGTACCTTTAGGTCCACTCCTGCATGGCTTAATGCTCAGGTAAAAAGGGAAATGGAAAAAAAGAAAAAGGCTTTTAAAATTTTGAAATCAGAGGGAACAGAACAGGCTTACAGGGAGTACAAAAGCTTTAATAAAGAGTGCAAGAAAGCAATTAAATTAGCTAAAATAGAAAATGAAATACGGATTGCCGAACAAAGCAAGTCCAACCCCTAAATGTTTTTTAAGTATATAAATGGTAAAAAGATGAGGACTGAGAATGTGGGACCATTAAACAATGGGGCTGAGATGATTATAGAGGATGCCAAAAAGGCTAATCTGCTAAACCATTTTTGTACATCGGTTTTCACTAAATAGAATCCTAGTCCTTACAGCAGGGATTTTAATAATATGCAGGGGAGAAATGAGGAGTATTCACATTGGCTGACGGAGGATATGTAAGGGAAACAAATAGTATAGTATAGTATAGTATAGTATTTGAGGTTGAATAAAGACATACGTCCATCCAGTCAAACCTATCTAGCAATTTCCTTATTTCCTGCCTAACTGTTGATCCAGAGGAAGGCAAAAAAAACTCACCAAATTTATGAAGGGGGAAAAAATTCCTTCCTGACTCCAAGTGGCAATTGGAAATTTCCCTGGATCAACTCTACTTAATGAATCAATACCAGTAACTTGCAACATTCCTTGAAACTCATCCAGCTTTTTTTTTAAACTGACCATAACAACTTCCACTGGTAGACAGTTCATATCTTTACCGTTCTCACAAGTGAAACCCTTTCTGAACTTGCACCCTAAACCTTTTTTCTTCAATTCTTCATGTCCTCGTGTCCTCTGACATGTTCTATGGTGAACAATGCCCCAGATAGTTTATTGTATGGCCCATTAATGTGTTTATACACAGTAATCATATCCCCACGCAAGCGCCTTTTCCCCAGCGTACATAATTATAACTCTTCCAGTCTCTTCATATTCAAGCTCCCCCAATCCCCTTATTAATTTAGTTGCCCTTCTCTGAACCCTTTCCATTTCAAAGATGCCTTTTTGTACACAGTATTCCAAAATTGCACTGCATATTCCAAATGAGGCCTTACCAATGCTTTGTAAGAGGGAGAATAACATTTTCCTGCCTTGGGGCGATATTTATAAACAAGATATCGTATTAGCAAAAATAACAATCGTTATCGTAAAATATCGATCGTTATCGTAAAATAACGATCGGCATTTTCCGATAACGATTGGTATTTACGATAACGACGTATTTACGATAACGATCGGTATTTTACAATATCGTAAAATACCGATCGTTATCGTAAATACCGATCGTTATCTGTAAATATCGAACGTTATCGGAAAATGACGATCGTTTTTTATGATAACGATCGCTATTTTACTATAACGATCGGTATTTTTGCGATAACGATATCTATGTTTTATAAATATCGCCCTTGAATCCTACCTCTCTTTATACAAGACAATACCATGCTGGCTCTGGCTATTGCCACCTGGCACTGCTTGCTGCCTTTACTTGTTATCCACCAAAACTCCAAGATCACTTTCCACAGGGATTCACTTAACACAGAGCCATTTATATTATAAGTAGCACAAGGATTTTTAAGTCAAAATGCATCACCTTACATTTATCAACATTGAATCTCATCTGCCACTTAGCAGCCCAATGTGACAAACTATCTAGATCCCCTGCAACATTTGCACATCCTCTGAAGTTTTTAATGGTCGACAAAGTTTTGTGTCGTCAGCAAACACAGAAACCTGCTGACAATACCCACTTAAAAATCATTAATAAATAGATTAAATAGACGCGGCCCCAACACAGAACCCTGTGGCAACCCACTTAGCATTTTAGTCCCATAACGATGAAGCCCAATTTACAACTACTCTCTGCATTCTATTCATTAACCAATTTTCTATCCATCCAATGTGACTCCCCAGACCAACAACCTCAGCTATACATAAGTCACCTATGGGGGACTGTATCAAAAGCCTTTGCAAAATCCAGTAAACTACATCTACTGCATGCTGCCAGAGTCTAAATTTCTACTTACTCCTTATAAAACAAGCAAGTTAATATACAAAGTAAATAACAAAAAGCCCCAGGACCAGATGGATTGCATCCCCAAATTTTAAAAGAGCTTAATTCAGTTCTATCTACACCACTGTTTTTCATCTTTTCAATTCACTTTGGTCTGGGGATGTGCCGCTGGATTGGAAAAAAGCCAATGTAATACCAATATTCAAAAAGGTAGTCGTTCACAGCCTGGTAACTATAGATCTGTAAGCCCAACATCAGTGGTAGGGAAGTGCTGAAAACGTTGTTACGGGATCATATCCTTGACTTTGTCTCCGAACGATCTTATTAGTAGTATACGCATGGATTTATGAGAAATAGATCATGCCAGACAAATTTAATTGGTATGAGAAGGTGAGTAAGAAGTTATATTCAGGCACAGCAGTGGATGTGTATACTTGGATTTTGCAAAAGCTTGATACTGTGCCACATAGGTGACTAATATAAAACTGAGGACTGTTGGCCTAGAAGAAAACATTTGTTCATGGATAGAGAATTAGTTATTGGATCGCAAACAGGAGTGGTGGTAAATGGAGCTACATCTATGTGTGCTAAAGTTGGAGTGACATAGGGTTCTGTACTGGGGCCGCTACTTTTTAATCTGTTTATAAATGACTTAGAAGGGACATTGAAAGCAAGGTCTCTGTGTTTGCTGATGACACTAAACTATGCAGAGCTTTGGAAACTTCAAATGATGTGAAACTGCTGCAAGCAGACCTAGATAGATTATCAAATAGGCAGCAGAATGTCAGATGAGATTCAATTTTGATAAATGTAAGGTGATGCATTTAGAGTTTAATAATGCCTGTGCCACGTACACCAAAATAACTAAGTAAAACTTAAATTACATCTGGTCTGTACTGTGTTATAAATGGGGAAACTGGAGCAATTACTTTACTACAATTACTTACTTCTGAACAAGTTCATTCTTGTGGGCAACAAAGCAGTTTAGTAGTCTTATTTGAAGAACATGTAAACAATGCTAATGCATTTTCCAACTAATCACACAGCAATAAGGATTGGTTTTCCCCTTCCTGACCCTCTTTTCCCTTCTTTTAGCTGTTGGGTTTTACTTTTTCATGGGGGCCACAGTCAGGCAGTAAAGAATTGTCAATCACCCACTCTCTTTGCATATCCCAGACCTCTGGCCCACTATGTGTTAAAATGGTATTCCTCTGTCACCGCATGGATTTCGATTCATTATTCATGAAAAGGAATAATCATTATCTGTTTCTTGTTTGTTTTTACTGTACCGGCAGCTTACACCCAATCCTACAGTTCCTTTAGCACTGTACCTTAAGATCAATTCAACCCACAGGCCACCACCACACACACACCACACACACAACACCACCCACCCACTCCTCCAAACAATCTGACAGAGCTGCTTACCTTCCAATAGTGTCCTTCATCATAACACAAAATCACAAGGTGAATACTATTAGGTTATGGCTGAACCACTGTACCTTAAGTCTCTGTTCCTGGGAGGGGCTGAGCACAGAGAGAGGAAATGAATACATTAGTATTATTAAAGTGTCCAAACTACCATGTACATGCCTTGAAAGCAAGCTACTGCAATGGTATTGTATAGGCAATCGTAACATTCTGATCACAATTGTAAATGTATGATCGTAATTTTATGACCACAACTGTAAATGTACTTTACAGTAGTAAAAATATCGGCCAGTACAAATATGGCCCCTAAGACATACAGCACATAGGTACTACTACTAGATTCATTGGCAAGCCATCAACTTGTAAAAAATCATATTGTGTCTTCCTAAAGTTGGGGACTCTTGGCAATTATGCACTGGCATCTCTTTGTTAAACTCTTTGGCTCTGGCCCCACAGCAACTGCTATGGCTATCCCAAAGCCCCTGTATATATATATGTGTATACATTAAAAGGTATTAAAGGGTAACTGTGGTCTCAAATTCCTCCAAACTAGTAGAATTATATAAAAAGCCTTCTCATACCTTCAAAATTTGTGAGAAGTCATTGCTGTAAAGGTTCAGCCATAGTACTTTCTGCGTGGGCACTCCCGTTTTCAGCCATGTGACCAGCCTCTGCCTGCATTAATAGGCTTCCCTTCTCAACTTTCAATTTGTCCCCAGGTACTTTTTTGATTTCCCCAGCATTAAGTCTTAACTGAGCATCTCTCCCCGGGTGGATGGGCGAGGCAGAGGTCAGGTGATGTCACTCAACCTACTGGAAGCAGGAAGTTGAATATTCACCCCACTTTAATTTCTCACAGTCCCAGCCAGAGATGTGATTGTTGGCTATTTTTTTCATTCAACCATAACTTGTTTTGAGACCACAGTTGACCTTTAAGTAGATGCGTTTTTCCTAGATTCTTACAGATAATTTTTTTCCAATTCAATAATAGCTGAGTAAAACAATGAATCATTTTTTATGCGTCCAAAACACTCTGCTTATGTGTATCCGCCTTAACATGTCAACATGTGGTTGGATGCCCAGCAGCAAGTCAATGATCAATAAACTATCAGGGATAGGGATAGGGATATAATGGTGCTAATTTTTCCCCAACCAATCAGATCTTAGTTAACATTTGAAAGCTAACATCTGATTCGTTGGGGCTAAATTAGAACAATTTTAAACGATAAGAACATTTATTGAATAACCCTGTAAATTTGGTGCTTTGAGTAATCTGTATTTTCCATCACAGGATTTTCTGCGCTGCATCTCTGCTGCTGTCATTATTCTGGTGGTTTCAGTGGTGGCTGCAGCTCGTGGTGCAGGTGATGGTGCAGCAATCACGCAGCTGTAAGTGTTTTTCCATCCTCTATGTTCTAATATAATCAGTTTTTTTCCACATTTTCCCCCTCCCATGACTTTAAAGCGTAAAGGGCGACATGCCTCCCCCGAAAAAACAAACCAAAAAAAATGCTTATATTTTCCTTAGGGAACATAAGCCTCCTGAGTTCCAATAGAAATCTTTTCCTACATTACCCTATGAAATTCATCCACCCTTGGCTTCCCCGACATCAATCATGGTTGTATGCTGATGTCACGTCCATTGTTGGCTGGGGTCTCCTTAGCTGTCCACCCTGCACATCCTCATGCTCAAATGTGAGTTGGTACAAAGCTGGTAAACCACATGGCAAAAAGGGGGAATTCTGAAAAAGGTGGGAGAACTTCAGAGGGTTGAGCAGGAGAAGAAATTTGTTGACCCATTGGAGTAATTGTATGCTTTGTACACACGTGCAATTGCAGGGGCCAACCCTGACACATGATGTGTAGGAGTGCTTGTTTTGCCCGACAATCATGCCGTTGTGGGTGCTTTGTTGCTTGAAACCTGGTGAATCATCAATGAGGCCCGATCGAATGTCTGTTTCACGCCAGCAAAGCACCCACACGTTGCCGAAACTAGCGATCATACACATCGTGTGTCATGGGTCGGCCCCTGCGATTGCACTTGTTACAAAGCTTAAAGCATATAGACAAGTGAGTAGACTTATGTGGGGTAAACATTTCCAAAGGACTGAATGTTATATAAATAGATTGTCTAGGAAGGGATTTATACCACAAAAATTTGGGTTTTATTTATTTGCATGGTTTTTATAATTTGGTTTGAGGGAAATGTGCTTCCTTATAACACCGTACTATTAAGGAGGGAGAGAAAAACAAAGTTCATTCAGACATGGAAAATATCACAAGCATTCAACTGATTGCAATAGGAGTTCTGTAACTACAGGCCTATCCCTAACCATGCTGTGCCTAGACCTTGCTGCTTGTGCTTGCTACATCTTATTAGGTATCGCACTAACAAACAAGCCGCATTAAAAACCTTTTCACATACTGGGCAAGAAGCAACTATTTAAGCTGGGTACACATGGAGGGACTATTTGTCCCACCGAGGGCTCGGTACGACGAGCGCTCAGCCAGGACAAATATCTGTTGGTCGCGGCAAATTCGGCCGTGGCCAAATTTGCAAATGATCGACCGTGCGGTCCCATAGGATGGAGGTCGGTCACGCCCCACAACAGGAGATATTTCGGCTGACCAACCAAAGTGACGTGAATCGGTCAGTCGGCCAAAATATCTTCTGGTTTGTACTAGAGATGGACGAAACTGCTAAAATCAGTTCCGCCTGCGGATTTGTGGATTTTCTAAAAAATTTTAAAATTCGAAAATCCACTAAAAACCCATTAAAGTCAATGGGAAAAAAAATCCCACAATCCACCTAAATATAAGGTAAACACCAATGGTAACTTACTGTACATGGCTGTGGATCTGGAAGTGGTCTGGGGAACACGTACATATATCCAGAACTTAAAAAAAAATAACTTTCCTCACAATCGCACTTTTTTTTTGAGATTTTTCATTTTATTTTCAAACTGCGTTCGATATTTTTAAAAAATTTGAGAAATTTTAAAATATTCTAGGAATTTTCGAGTTTACAAGATGGAAAAATTATTTAAAAATGATACAGTAACTTACTGTAAATGGCTCTGGGACCTCAGAAATGGTCTGGGGAACAGACCAATCTGATTGTAACCAATTCTGAAAAAGAATCTTTTGGTTTAGTATACCTATATCTAGTATACCTATACCATATCTAAAATCATTTTAATGTATCCAATAATAATTGCTTACAAATAAAGGTGAAGTTTTATACCCAAAGCTAGAAGCTGTTGTTTTCAGTGTATATTTTCTGTATAGGTTATGGAGCACTAAAGATAGAACATCAATTTGAATGTTCGATAATTATTGAAAATTCAATAATCTTAAAAGTTTGAAGTAAAATCCGCAATAGTTTGGTCTATTCAAACTGTTAAAGCTCGTGTTCAGTTCCTACTGTGCTTCTTTAGAAATCCCCCCCCCTTAAAAATCCTGCGCTTGACCCTGGATTTGAAGTATTCCAATAGGCACCAGGTCTAGGCACTTACAGTGCCAGAAGTGCACTACAATGGAGGGGCTACATAGCACTGACTGGTGCGTCATTTTGACATACATACCCATGTCTTGGTCCTCCAGAATTGGTTAATTAAATAAGGCCCCAGGACCTCTAAATGCCTAACACTAAATTTGTCCAAAAACTTATAGGGGGGGGTTTAGTCCCCAAAGGACTTTTGGGTCCCAATTGTGTGAATACAGGAGTGGTTACAACAAGTGCTAATCCACCACACTAGATTCACACACAGAAAGCTCAAAACTTTAACATTGTCAGGTCTCCATTAAACTCACTTTAACACACTGACAAAGTGGCACCTGTCTAGCTGCCTTTTATACCCAGTCGGTTGGCACGGGTAAAAATGGCTGCCATTTGATATTTGAATTTGAATTTGAATTTGATACATGAAAATCTTTAGCATTTTCAAATGTGGTTCAGAAATCCAGAAAGCCATATTCCGCAAAATCACCAATCAGAATTGGTACAATAAGATTAGAATCTAATTGTAACCAATTCTGACAGGAAAAAAAGTGATTGGTGGTATCATTTTTCGAAAATTCCTTAAAAATTTGAATTTTTTAGAATATTTGAAATTTCTTTAGAAATTTCCAGATTTTTCGCAAATTTTGGAATGCAGTTCGGAAAAAAATTGGAAAGCGGAATTCGCAGATCTCGGAAATCTGATCCACGACCAGCCATCTCTAGTTGTACCCCTGCCAAGTCCTCATGGCAATCAAATTAGCATTTCTGCGATGATAAAAACATTATCATACTAACATTACCATCAATGGAATAATAAATTTGTTCGTACTTGCTGACTAGATGTAAGTCAATATTTTAGAAAAATATTAGAATGATATTGAAAATTTAATCCTCCATTTTTATTTTTTTATAGGTCATGTCATGTTTGAGTATTATCTAAACCAAATTATACAGTTTAAACAGTGAATAATTATACTGTACATTAGTGGGAGGTTGTCTGGATAAAGGGATTCCCTGTAGCGGAGCCTGTAGCTGGACAGTTTGTTATATTGATGACCACTTAGAGCCCTGTTTTTTTCTGTCTATGATCAGTGTGACATAAATCGCTGTGGACTGTGGCCCGGGATCATCTAATTATCAAGTTAATTGATTCAGATCAAAGCTTTTATTATATTTTAGAGTCCAGCAACAGACTTAAAAAAAAGTTATTTTATCACCTTCTTGAGCCCCAGATAGACAGCAGTGATATTGTCACCAGTGCCCTGATTTACACATTAGAATTTTGCCACAACAAGCTAATCCTATTAGGAGCTTTCTCCAGCTGCAGCGTCCAGCGGTGACCCTATACATTGTATTCATGTTCTGTTGTTTACTGCACACTGACTTGCTTAATTTGAGTCCCATGCAAACTATTCGTTTTTCGCCCTTCATTGTCTCATCCTGAAAAATTCCTCTTTAATCAATGGCCTTTACATTGAAAATTGTAATTTTAAGCTGGTCATACTTAGGCAATAATTTGTTTTAGTGAGAATCTGAAAGGATTTTCCTGTTATATGATCTTGTATCGATCATATTGACCAGTCTGTGGCAGAAGGTTTTCTGGCTTGGGTGGTTTTAATCAGGGGACCAGGGACCCCTAAGGTTCAATGAGAGGTTGCTAGAGGTTCCACATGAGATAGTCACAGGAACTGTACAGATCCACCCTTGTGATGAATTTAAATCACATTTTTGTAATCAAGATATAGTTATAAATACATATATTGATCTATAATTTGTGTAAATTATTATTTTAATGGATTGATACAGAGGAAGAAAGAGATAAATAAAATATAAAACTTCTTTTTTTTATATAGGGTTTCGCCGAAACTGAGAAGCACTGCTATGATAAATAGAGAGGGGTGGGGGCAGCATCCCACACACACATGGGGAAGGGACTTGTGTTTCAGCTTCATTACCCCAAAGGTCTAGTCACTGGTGCCTAATCAGTGACACATGTGCAAGAATAAACTAACACAAATCCTATATATAAAAGCCTAACTGCTGTGTCCATGCTGCTGTCCATGTGTGTGTGTCACTCGAGTCTCCTATGGACTCACCACTAGAGGGAGTTCCCTGCAGTTTCAATTGTTCACCACTAGATGAGAAACGTAAAAAACACACAGAGGCATGGAGACCAACACATATACAGATACGGTAGATTCCTTTGGTACGAAGGGGGTGACTCTGCTTCAGAGGCTCTGCCACAGAGGTAGGGACTCTGCCCACAAGGGGGTACTCTGCCACAGAGGGGGGTACACTGCCACAGAAGGGGAGGGACTCTGCCACAAAGGGGGGACTCTGCCACAGAGGGGGGACTCTGCCACAGGGGGGGGGGGCTCGGGGCTTCTAGCGCCTGTGAATGTAAAAGGCTTAATGTCTAGTGAATAATAACATTCTAGGATCAGAATTTAGAATGAGAAGATTACAAATTAAACACATTTAAAGGGTATGTCCACCCCAAAACAAAATTTTGTATATGGTCTAATTGACCCTCAAAACCTTGACTCGCAAGGTCTAAACTTTTCAAGTCTGCTCCCAAATGGAAAAGGCACAGAAGTCGGTCAGAAGGCAGCTGAGGTAACGAGGGCTGGAAAGTATACTTAGGAGCAGGTTTGAAAAGCTTAGACTTTGCGAGCTCAAGGATTTGGGGAGCAATTAGGAATTATACTAAATTTAGTTTTGGGGGTAGACATAAACTTTAATACATAACTATCTATATGCATACACATGCAATCACAATAAATACTCAAAGGCATGTCCAACCCCAAAACTATAATTTAACCCACTACTGGCCCCACTGTGTAGTGTAATAAAATCCTACCTTACATCCCTGCTCCAAATGGCTGCTCTGCTATGCCCCTCCAAATCCAGAAAACTGGTCACCAGGAGCCTGGCAGAGTCCATATAGGACTCTGCCTCCTGTCTCTCCTCCAGAGAATTTTGCCATGCGCACTAAAGCCCTCCCTCTCATTCCCACTTGTTTGCATTCTCTCCCCCTATGTAAATCCCTTTTGCGGTACAGTAGGTCTCCCTCCCCCAGCCCCAACCAATATAATGTTTACAGAAACTCACCCGAACTCTACTTACCTTACCTCTCTCCCCCGGCGCTCTCCACTGCCGGCAGCCATGTCCGTGATTGGCTGCCTCTCAGCCATTCACGGACGCGCTGCTGGTCCACCCCTGCTTGCAGTTTCATGCAAGGAAAGGGCCGGGACAGTACGTCGGAGGAAGGAGGTAACGTAAGTAATGATCGGGGGAGTTTCTGTAAAAACTTTTATAGTTGTTGGGGCTGGGGGAGGGAGCCCTACTATACTTTAAAAGTTTTTAGAAGGGGTGGACATACCTTCAATCATGGGATTGAGATACTGTGATGCTGTGTATATGCTATGTTGCTCATTTTGCATTTACTTTAAATATTCCCCATTTATTCTATCTTACCATCTTTTTCCAATCTGCCCCTTTTGTCCATCATTCCGTCCCCATCCAATCTATCAACCATCTCATTCTAATCTGCACTCACCCTTTAGACTTTGAAGCCTATCCTTCCATTCTGCCTCCCTTTGTCTCAGAACACACCTGCTATAAGGCAAGGTTACACTTTGCAAGCCTGTAAGAGGCGTAAAAATGGACAAAGGATTCTTGTTCTCGGCAATAGTAGCTGCATCCGACAGCTTGCTGTGATAACGTGGTCATTTCATAGAGGGCCGCATGATTGGTTGGGGTTTTCCGACACGTCCATATCGTCCTGTCGCAGGAGAGCAAAGAAACCATCCAATATTTCGGCCCGACTGACCGATACATTGAAATGTCGGTTGGTCAGCCCAAATTATTGGATGGGGTGTACCCAGCTTAACACTATCTAAGGATCATCGCGTCTTTGTGAACATACAGTCCAATATTTCACCTGGTCAACTGCCACACCAAATTTAATTTGTTAGGAAGAATTATCAGCAAAACTTCCTGCTGCGACCAAGAAGGGAGTAGCACTTATAAAATGTCAGTTCTAAAGGTTGGCATACACATGTAATATATGTGACATTTAATAATTTCTAAAGGGAAGGTTGGACTGATTGCCCATTTCCTTTAGTAGAGGGAGTCATCATGATTAGCCCATTATGACGCACAGCAGACTGATCCCCAGCTTGTAAGAGGTTGGTGGGGTCCATGGATGCAATTGTGAGAGCAGATCACAGTTAGACTTGAATGAAATCTGTCGGCATCATACATACACACCGTAAAGGTGGGTACCACCCAGTAGCAACTTTAAAGATGACATCTGTCTGTCATCTTTGACAGATGGGAGTACAACATGCTCGTTCTTCCTAAATAAAGTATAGCGAGAACATTCATTAGTGCCAACTCACGGACAACTCCCTATATGCGGCCAAGGGAAATTCTCTGGTTAAACACCATTTCCAACGCCGAACGTTTTTCAGATCGGAAATAGTAATTTCGGTACCAATGGGTTCACCCCTATAGAGCTAATGTGTCTACCCAGCTTTACCCAAAATCTTCAGTAAGTACACTCCAGCACACCTCAAATGGCACGGCCTTGGTTGGTAGGTGCAACCCTCCCAGCCCTCCACCTCAAGGGCCCAGCAATATGGCAACTGCAAAGAAGTTGGAGGAGCACACTACTACGTTTTCGTTGTTTATTTCAGCAAAATGCAAACATACACATTTTGGGAGATACAAATTCCCCTTCCTCAGGTATAACTGTGTGCACACCCCTTCCACCTTATATACCCTAAATCCCACCCACTTTTGATGTGGCATCAAGTGACTCAATTGTGCATAAAGTATACAATAATTTACTTGTGAGTATATAATACGCCATCTATAACATCCATATACACCATAAAACCCTTTCTTTAAAAAGAATACTGTCATAGTATTCTATAAGTGCCATACTAATCATATAATAAATATAATAAGGCATATTGTTTTAGCCTATATAAAGTCCACTGTGTTATCATAAATCCTTAAAACCGTCTTAAAAAACAGTATATCTTACTAATTGTAAAGGTTGCCAGTTTTCATTATAATAAAAACAATATTCAAGTGTCCCGTGTTTTCTAAAAAGGTGCTTCCTTTAGTGCATATTAAAATTGTTACTGTATATACTCGAGTATAAACCGACCCGAGTATAAACCGAGGTACCCAATTTCAGCTAAAATCCTAATAAAGTTATTGACCCGAGTATAAACCGAGGGTAAAACTTGGCATTCAAATGTTTGGAAACTACAACTCCCAGCTTATAAAGCATGCTGGGAGTTTGTAGTTTCCAAACATCTTGAATGCCAAGTGAGGTGGCATTCAAGATGTTTGGAAACTACAACTCCCAGCATGCTTTATTAGCTGGGAGTTGTAGTTTCCAAACATCTTGAATGCCACCCTCACTTGGCATTCAAGATGTTTGGAAACTACAACTCCCAGCTAATAAAGCATGCTGGGAGTTGTAGTTCCCAAACATCTTGAATGCCCCCCTCCCCCTCAGTTCAGTTTGTACCTGTGGGCTCTTCTCCCTGTGGACTCTTCTCCCTGTGGACTCCTGTGGACTCTTCTCTTCTCCCTGTGGACTCTTCTCCCTGTGGACTCTTCTCCCTGGACTCTTCTCCTGGACTCTTCTCCCTGTGGACTCTTCTCCTGGACTCTTCTCCCTTGACTCTTCTCCTGTGGACGACTCTTCTTCTTCTATCTTCCTCCATCCATCCTGGCAGGTACGGTATCAGCATTCCGGCAGCCGCGGCCCATTCCTGTACCGGCTGCCGGCTGACGTCACTGCCCGGCGCCGGGCTTGGCGCCGGGCAGTGACGTCAGGCCGCCGCCAGTGCAGAAAAGGATCGTGCGGCTGCCGGAATGCCCAGGTAATGTGTTGACTCAAGTATAAACCGTCCGAGTTTTCAGGCTGATTTTTCAGCCTGAAAAACTCGGTTTATACTCGAGTAAATACGGTACTTTAAAAGTGCTTCCTCTAGTGCATATTAAATGTTTCTTTAAAAAGTCTCATCTATCCAATATATATTAACATTGTTGCAATACATAATCAGATTAATATATAAATTTTATATAATATTTGATCCATAGATGCGCTGTGTACCTGGGTGAAAAAATTCAGAGATGCTTTTTTAAGCAAAATCAATTTCTCAATTGTGGCAAGTCCTTATTTCAAGATACATATTCCACTCACTATTTCTATTCATCCAGTTATTCTAGCTAGAAAGTCCATTATACGAAACTGTTCAACCCAGATTCCTCATTCATTCCCCATGGTTTTAACGTGTGCAGTCGGTCTATCCAGTATGCTTCCCTGTTCATAAAAGTTTTTTATAATTACTCCCTCGTTGCCTTTCTTACAACCTCCAATACCTGCCACTCTCAGTCGTGAGCTCTGGTGCTTGTGCTGGGCGAAGTGCCTACTAACTGGGGTCTCATATCTTGAAGGGATGCCTTTATAATTACCAATGTCCTCTTTGTGCTCCCCTATTCTTATCTTGGCTTCTCTTTCAGTTTTCCCCACATACCCCCATCCACAGGGTCACTTCACCAGGTAAACGACCCCCTTTGTGGAGCAGGTGGCGAAGTCCGTAATTTAATCTTTGTCCCTCTTGTGGGGTGATATACCACCTCCCCTGGTTAACTGCATTACAGACCCACACTTTCTACATGGCACTGTACCTGGTTTGAGTGGGGCCTAACAAAGTACCTTTCCCTTTCTGGAGGATTATATCTGCTTGACCACCTGATCTCCTATACTTTGGGGCCTCTTGTAGGAGAATAGGGCGGTTCCATGAACAATTCCCCAACTCGTGTCCGACTGCAACCCCTCCAATTCTTTTTTTATGATTTCACTTATTTTTCCTGATTGTATACTAATTCGTAACCAGGGGAATCCTTCTACTGTTTCCTGCCTTTTCTTTATCCTGTAACAGGTCAGTTCTTTCAATCACATTACCTTTTCACAGTCTATTTCAAGTTTTTTGGTATCATAACCCCTACTTCGGAATTTCTTACACTCTCAGAGAGTCTCCTTTTACATTGATCGTCATTACTCACGATTCACCGCACTCCCAGTAACTGACTATATGGAGGCCTTTAATTGTACCTTCCGGATGGAAGCTCTTACTTCCAATAATTATTCTTGTCAGTTGGCTTACTGTAGAGGTCAGTGATCAATGTATCTCCTACAACCTTCACCATTACATCCAGGTAATTCATTTCCGTTTGACTATACATCAGTGTAAATTTCAATGTGGAGTGGACTCCATTCACAACTTCCATTTCTTTCAGGGACAACAGGTCCCCTTCCCATACAAAAAAGATGTCATCTACAAAACGAACATAACCTTTCTGTATCTGTTAAGGACTTCGTTGTTGAGAACGTACTCACTTTCAAAGGCGGCAACAACAAGTTAGCGTATGTGGCGCAAAGTGTGCGCCCATACTTGTGCCTTGAGCCTGATATTAGTACGTTTGGTCAAACCTGAAGTAATTCCGAGTTAGACAAACATTCAACAAGTCAATTAGGAAATAGATCAATTTTGTGTCATACCCCCAGTCAATGAGGGCTTCCTCTATTCTCCCAATCCCCTCTGTATGTGGGATGGAAGTATATAGGGCTTCAATGTCCATAGTGCATAAATTTCACCTGCAACTGCCACAACCAGAATTTAATTTGTTAGGAAGAATTATCAGCAAAACTTTCTGCTGCGACAGAAGGAGTGCACTTATAAATTTCAGGTCTAAAGGTTGGCATACACATGTAATATATTGTGACATTTAATATTTCTAAAGGGAAGGTTGGGACTGATTGCCCGATTTGCGCATGTGTCAGAGGGAGTAGATCTCATGATTAACCCATGTATGAGCGCACAGCAGACTGATCCCCACTTGTAAGAGGTCGGTGGGGTCCAGGATGCAATTGTGAGAGCGATCACAGTCAGACTTGAATGAAATCTGTCGGCATGCATACATACACACCGTAAAGGTGGGTACCACACAGTAGCAAGCTGTCAAAGATGACATCTGTCTGTCATCTTTGACAGATGGGAGTACAAACATGCTCGTTCTCCTAAATAAAGTATAGCGAGAACATTCATTAGTGCCATACTCACGGACAACTCCTTATACGCGGCCAAGGGAAATTTTCTGGTTAGAAGACGACATTTCCAACGCCGAACGTTTTTCAGCATCGGAAATAGTAATTTCGGTACCAATGGTTCACCCCTATAGAGCTATGTGTCTACCCAGCTTTAACACACACTAGGTAATAAATGATAGCTGGTCTGATCTTTTAAATCTTCCCTCATCCAACTTCCATTGCTATTTTGCTTTGTTTGTCATTTAAAGCTTACTGACTGTGGTTATCTTTCATTTAGCTCTTTGGCTTTTTGCTGTTTGTGTTTTCTGCTATGATGCATTTACAATTTACAAGTCAGAGACTGCAGGGAATTCAACAGAAACCAGAGATGCTGAATAGGATAAATTGTATATATGAAACAGTATTTTGCATTCTCATGAAACACGCACCACTCAGTACTCAGCAAGTCAGGAAAACACTATGGGACATAAAGAAACCCACTTTCCTTATTAAAGTCCTTTGGCCAGAACTAATCATAGGATGGCTACAAATTGCCAATCATCCTGATGTCGTTACAACATTATACAGAGGCAACTTTCTATATACAGAACATTTTACCCACCATACCCAATCACTTAGTAGCTGCCTGGCAATTTTTCTGTGCTGTAACCTAGGGTCATATTTATAAAGTTTTGTTAACTTCCCCACTGTTTTCGGCACATTGACTTGGAAACATGTATAAATCGGTGCTACCCCTGCCGGCGAAAAGTAATTAACACGGCGATCGCCATTTTGCTTGTCGCCGCAGTAACCACTCAGTCATATTTATAAAATGACAATAAGTATTTCCTTGTGCTAAGTTTTGGCATTTATATCTTAAAGTCTGAGGTGGCGAAATTGCTTAGGGCCCATATATGTAGCCTGTCAGTGGGTTCCTTGGAAGGTTTCAGTATTGAGAAACACTCACAATGTCCTAATGAGGGTCCGAAAATAACAATCTTTGCCATTGTGATTTCCTGTAATAATTTAAATGCTGAAAATAGCGACCTTTATAAATACAGTATGCCCCCTAGTGACAATGATTATTGCACCATTAACTAATATAATTCATTTTATCACATATTGAATATTAAAGGGTATCTCCACCCTGTAAAAACACCCCCAACCACCACGTTAGACAATGGCTGACATGGTGGATGGGGGTGGGCAGGGGTGCCCCTACTAGAAAACACATTTAATAACTAGGGGTGAGGCAGTCATGGAGGGATCTGGAGGGTGAAGGGAAGGGGGAGAAAGGGCTCCCTACGCATGTCTCAGTCCCTCCAGGAGGACAAGTAGGCAGAAACATTTGGACAGGAGGACAGTTCTACTCTTCAATTTCCTGGGCTTTGAACGGGAACTGCAGGAGAACCATAGGGAGCAGAAGAGAAAGGTAAGGATTTTTTTTAACACTACACAGCAGTAGTCAGTTAATTCTGAGAATTTTATGAGTGTTTGTGGGGATATGCCCAAATGAATGTGCACCAACTGAATGTTCTAACGTTTCAGGTACTTTTACTGTGCGTGCATGGAACTGCCCTAACCATCATCATTATATAGGATTAACTGACCGGTCACAGATCTTAAAAGCAGAACATTGTTTTACTAAGTAAAAGGAGTACTCTCCTATGCCTGACAATTTGCCCATAAAAATTTCTTGTGGTGTGGCTGACAGGTCTTCTGCATCTTCATCCAGCCAGACTCTCCCAATCTCTAAGCTCATTCACACGCATGTAGGGAGAAGCATATGATGGGGTGGGGTTGTGTGGCACTTATAGTATAGTATTTGAGGTTGAATAAAGACATACGTCCATCCAGTCAAACCTATCTAGCAATTTCCTTATTTCCTGCCTAACTGTTGATCCAGAGGAAGGCAAAAAAAACTCACCAAATTTATGAAGGGGGAAAAAATTCCTTCCTGACTCCAAGTGGCAATTGGAAATTTCCCTGGATCAACTCTACTTAATGAATCAATACCAGTAACTTGCAACATTCCTTGAAACTCATCCAGCTTTTTTTTTTAAACTGACCATAACAACTTCCACTGGTAGACAGTTCTATAGCTTTACCGTTCTCACAGTGAAAAACCCTTTCTGAACTTGCACCCTAAACCTTTTTTCTTCAAGTCTTCATGTCCTCGTGTCCTCTGACATGTTCTATTGGTGAACAATGCCCCAGATAGTTTATTGTATGGCCCATTAATGTGTTTATACACAGTAATCATATCCCCACGCAAGCGCCTTTTCCCCAGCGTACATAATTATAACTCTTCCAGTCTCTTCATATTCAAGCTCCCCCAATCCCCTTATTAATTTAGTTGCCCTTCTCTGAACCCTTTCCATTTCAAAGATGCCCTTTTTGTACACAGTATTCCAAAATTGCACTGCATATTCCAAATGAGGCCTTACCAATGCTTTGTAAAGAGGGAGAATAACATTTTCCTGCCTTGGGGCGATATTTATAAAACATCGATATCGTTATTGCAAAAATAACAATCGTTATCGTAAAATATCGATCGTTATCGTAAAATAACGATCGGCATTTTCCGATAACGATTGGTAATTTCCGATAACGATCAGTATTTAAACGAATAACATCGGTATTTACCAATATCGGTAAAATACCGATGTTATCGTAAAATACCGATCGTTATCTGTAAATATCGAACGTTATCGGAAAATGACGATCGTTATTTTATGATAACGATCGCTATTTTACTATAACGATCGGTATTTTTGCGATAACGATATCTATGTTTTATAAATATCGCCCTTGAATCCATACCTCTCTTTATACAAGACAATACCATGCTGGCTCTGGCTATTGCCACCTGGCACTGCTTGCTGCCTTTACATTTGTTATCCACCAAAACTCCAAGATCACTTTCCAACAGGGATTCACTTAACACAGAGCCATTTATAGTATAAGTAGCACAAGGATTTTTAAGTCAAAATGCATCACCTTACATTTATCAACATTGAATCTCATCTGCCACTTAGCAGCCCAATGTGACAAACTATCTAGATCCCCTGCAACATTTGCACATCCTCTGAAGTTTTTAATGGTCGACAAAGTTTTGTGTCGTCAGCAAACACAGAAACCTTGCTGACAATACCCACTTGAAAATCATTAATAAATAGATTAAATAGACGCGGCCCCAACACAGAACCCTGTGGCAACCCACTTAGCATTTTAGTCCATAACGATGAAGCCCAATTTACAACTACTCTCTGCATTCTATTCATTAACCAATTTTCTATCCATCCAATGTGACTCCCCAGACCAACAGACCTCAGCTTATACATAAGTCACCTATGGGGGACTGTATCAAAAGCCTTTGCAAAATCCAAGTAAACTACATCTACTGCTATGCCAGAGTCTAAATTTCTACTTACTTCCTTATAAAAGCCAAGCAAGTTAATATACAAAGTAAATAACAATAAAGCCCCAGGACCAGATGGATTGCATCCCCAAATTTTAAAAGAGCTTAATTCAGTTCTATCTACACCACTGTTTTTCATCTTTTCAGATTCACTTTGGTCTGGGGATGTGCCGCTGGATTGGAAAAAAGCCAATGTAATACCAATATTCAAAAAAGGTAGTCGTTCACAGCCTGGTAACTATAGATCTGTAAGCCCAACATCAGTGGTAGGGAAGGTGCTGAAAACGTTGTTACGGGATCATATCCTTGACTTTGTCTCCAGAACGATCTTATTAGTAGTATACAGCATGGATTTATGAGAAATAGATCATGCCAGACAAATTTAATTGGTATGAGAAGTGAGTAAGAAGTTATATTCAGGCACAGCAGTGGATGTGGTATACTTGGATTTTGCAAAAGCTTTTGATACTGTGCCACATAGGTGACTAATGTATAAACTGAGGACTGTTGGCCTAGAAGAAAACATTTGTTCATGGATAGAGAATTAGTTATTGGATCGCAAACAGGGAGTGGTGGTAAATGGAGCTACATCTATGTGTGCTAAAGTTGGAGTGACTAAGGGTTCTGTACTGGGGCCGCTACTTTTTAATCTGTTTATAAATGACTTAGAAGGGGACATTGAAAGCAAGGTCTCTGTGTTTGCTGATGACACTAAACTATGCAGAGCTTTGGAAACTTCAAATGATGTGAAACTGCTGCAAGCAGACCTAGATAGATTATCAAAATAGGCAGCAGAATGTCAGATGAGATTCAATGTTGATAAATGTAAGGTGATGCATTTAGGATTTAATAATGCCTGTGCCACGTACACCATAAATAACTAAGTAAGAACTTAAATTACATCTGGTCTGTACTGTGTTATAAATGGGGAAACTGGAGCAATTACTTTACTTACAATTACTTACTTCTGAATCAAAGTTCAATTCTTGTGGGCAACAAAGCTAGTTTTAGTAGTCATTATTTGAAGAACATGTAAACAATGCTAATGCATTTTCCAACTAATCACACAGCAATAAGGATTGGTTTTCCCCTTCCTGACCCTCTTTTCCCTTCTTTTTAGCTGTTGGGGTTTTACTTTTTCATGGGGGCCACAGTCAGGCAGTAAAGAATTGTCAATCACCCACTCTCTTTGCATATCCCAGACCTCTGGCCCCACTATGTGTTAAAATGGTATTCCTCTGTCACCGCATGGATTACTGATTCATTATTCATGAAAAGGAATAATCATTATCTGTTTCTTGTTTGTTTTTACTGTACCTGCAGCTTACACCCAATCCTACAGTTCCAATTTAGCACTGTACCTTAAGAAATCAATTCAACCCCACAGGCCACACACACACACACACACACACACACACACCCACCCACATCCTCCAAACAATCTGACAGAGCTGCTTACCTTCCAATAGTGTCCTTTCATCATAACACAAAATCACAAGGTGAATACTATTAGGTTATGGCTGAACCACTGTACCTTAAGTCTCTGTTTCTGGGAGGGGCTGAGCACAGAGAGAGGGAAATTGAATACATTAGTATTATTAAAGTGTCCAAACTAAGCATGTACATGCCTTGAAAGCAAGCTACTGCAATGGTATTGTATAGGCAATCGTAACAATTCTGATCACAATTGTAAATGTATGATCGTAATTTTATGACCACAACTGTAAATGTACATTTACAGTAGTAAAAATATCGGCCAGTACAAATATGGCCCCTAGAGACATACAGCACATAGGTACTACTACTAGATTCATTGGCAAGCCATCAACTTGTAAAAAATCAATATTGTGTCTTCCTAAAGTTGGGGACTCTTGGCAATTATGCACTGGCAGGCTCTTTTGTTAAACTCTTTGGCTCTGGCCCCACAGCAACTGCTATGGCTATCCCAAAGCCACTGTATAATATATATGTGTATACATTAAAAGGTATTAAAGGGTAACTGTGGTCTCAAATTCCTCCAAACTAGTAAGAATTATATAAAAAGCCTTTCATCATACCTTCAAAATTTGTGAGAAGTCATTGCTGTAAAGGTTCAGCCATAGTACTTTCTGCGTGGGCACTTCCCGTTTTCAGCCATGTGACCAGCCTCTGCCTGCATTAATAGGCTTCCCTTCTCAACTGTCAATTTTGTCCCCAGGTACTTTTTTGATTTCCCCAGCATTAAGTCTTAACTGAGCATGCCTCTCCCCCGGGGTGGATGGGCGAGGCAGAGGTCAGGTGATGTCACTCAACCTACTGGAAGCAGGAAGTTTGAATATTCACCCCACTTTAATTTCTCACAGGCTCCAGCCAGAGATGTGATTGTTGGCTAATTTTAAATTTCATTCAACCATAACTTGTTTTGAGACCACAGTTGACCTTTAAGTAGATGCGTTTTTCCTAGATTCTTACAGATAATTTTTTTCCAATAGTCAATAATAGCTGAGTAAAACAATGAATCAGTTTTTATGCGTCCAAAACACTCTGCTTATGTGTATCCAGCCTTAACATGTCAACATGTGGTTGGATGCCCAGCAAAGTCAATGATCAATAAACTATCAGGGATAGGGATAGGGATATAATGGTGCTAATTTTTCCCCAACCAATCAGATCTTAGTTAACATTTGAAAGCTAACATCTGATTCGTTGGGGCTAAATTAGAACAATTTTAAACGATAAGAACATTTATTGAATAACCCTGTAAATTTGGTGCTTTGAGTAATCTGTATTTTTCCATCACTAGGATTTTCTGCGCTGCATCTCTGCTGCTGTCATTATTCTGGTGGTTTCAGTGGTGGCTGCAGCTCGTGGTGCAGGTGATGGTGCAGCAATCACAGCAGCTGTAAGTGTTTTTCCATCCTCTATGTTCTAATATAATCAGTTTTTTTCCACATTTTCCCCCTCCCATGACTTTAAAGCGTAAAGGGCGACATGCCTCCCCCGAAAAAAACAAACCAAAAAAAATGCTTATATTTTCCTTAGGGAACATAAGCCTCCTGAGTTCCAATAGAAATCTTTTCCTACATTACCCTATGAAATTCATCCACCCTTGGCTTCCCCGACATCAATCATGGTTGTAATGCTGATGTCACGTCCATTGGTTGGCTGGGGTCTCCTTAGCTGTCCACCCTGCACATACTCATGCTCAATATGAGTTGGTAACAAGCTGGTAAACCACATGGCAAAAAGGGGGAATTCTGAAAAATGTGGGAGAACTTCAGAGGGTTGAGCAGGAGAAGAAATTTGTTGACCCATTGGAGTAATTGTATGCTTTGTACACACGTGCAATTGCAGGGGCCAACCCGTGACACATGATGTGTAGGAGTGCTTGTTTTGCCCGACAATCATGCCGTGTGTGGGTGCTTTGTTGCTTGAAACCTGGTGAATCAGTCAATGAGGCCCGATCGAATGTCTGTTTCAGCCAGCAAAGCACCCACACGTTGCCGAAACTAGCGATCATACACATCGTGTGTCATGGGTCGGCCCCTGCGATTGCACTTGTGTACAAAGCTTAAAGCATATAGACAAGTGAGTAGACTTATTTGGGGGTAAACATTTCCAAATGGACTGAATGTTATATAAATAGATTGTCTAGGAAGGGATTTATACCACAAAAATTTGGGTTTTATTTATTTGCATGGTTTTTATAATTTGGTTTGAGGGAAATGTGCTTCCTTATAAACACCGTACTATTAAGGAGGGAGAGAAAAACAAAGTTGCATTCAGACATGGAAAATATCACAAAGCATTCAACTGATTGCAATAGGAGTTCTGTAACTACAGGCCTATCCCTAACCAGTGCTGTGCCTAGTACCTTGCTGCTTGTGCTTGCTACATCTTATTAGGTATCGCACTAACAAACAAGCCGCATTAAAAACCTTTTCACATACTGGGCAAGAAGCAACTATTTAAAGCTGGGTACACATGGAGGGACTATTTGTCCCAACCGAGGGCTCGGTACGAGCGAGCGCTCAGCCAGGACAAATATCTGTTGGTCGCGGCAAATTCGGCCGTGGCCAAATTTGCAAATGATCGACCGTGCGGTCCCATAGGGATGGAGGTCGGTCACGCCCCACAACAGGAGATATTTTCGGCTGACCAACCGAAAGTGACGTGAATCGGTCAGTCGGCCAAAAATATCTTCTGGTTTGTACTAGAGATGGACGAAACTGCTAAAATCAGTTCCGCCTGCGGATTTGTGGATTTTCTAAAAAATTTTAAAATTCGAAAATCCACGTAAAAACCCATTAAAGTCAATGGGAGAAAAAAATCCGCACAGATCCACCTAAATATAAGGTAAAACAGCAATGGTAACTTACTGTACATGGCTGTGGGATCTGGGAAGTGGTCTGGGGAACACGTACATATATCCAGAACTTAAAAAAAAATAACTTTCCTCACAATCGCACTTTTTTTTTGAGATTTTTCATTTTATTTTCAAACTGCGTTCGATATTTTTAAAAAATTTGAGAAATTTTAAAATATTCTAGGAATTTTCGAGTTTACAAGGATTTTTGAAAAATTATTTAAAAATGATACAGTAACTTACTGTAAATGGCTCTGGGACCTCAGAAATGGTCTGGGGAACAGACCAATCTGATTGTAACCAATTCTGAAAAAGAATCTTATTGGTTAGTATACCTATATCTAGTATACCTATACCATATCTAAAATCATTTTAATGTATCCAATAATAATTGCTTACAAATAAAGGTGAAGTTTTATACCCTAAAGCTAGAAGCCTGTTGTTTTCAGTGTATATTTTCTGTATAGGTTATGGAGCACTAAAGATGAGGAACATCAATTTGAATGTTCGATAATTATTGAAAATTCAATAATCATTAAAAGTTTGGAAGTTCAAAATCCGCAATAGTTTGGGTCTATTCAAACTGTTAAAGCTCGTGTTCAAGTTCCTACTGTGCTTCTTTAGAAATCCCCCCCCCCTTAAAAATCCTGCGCTTGACCCTGGATTTGAAGTATTCCAATAGGCACCAGGTCTAGGCACTTACAGTGCCAGAAGTGCACTACAATGGAGGGGCTACATAGCACTGACTGGTGCGTCATTTTGACATACATACCACTGTCTTGGTCCTCCAGAATTGGTTAATTAAATAAGGCCCCATGACCTCTAAAATGCCTAACACTAAATTTGTCCCAAAAACTTATAGGGGGGGGTTTAGTCCCCAAAAGGACTTTTGGGTCCCAAATTGTGTGAATACAGGAGTGGTTAACAACAAGTGCTAATCCACCACACTAGATTCACACACAGAAAGCTCAAAACTTTAACATTGTCAGGTCTCCATTAAACTCACTTTAACACACTGACAAAGTGGCACCTGTCTAGCTGCCTTTTATACCCAGTCGGTTGGCACGGGTAAAAAATGGCTGCCATTTGATATTTGAATTTGAATTTGAATTTGATACATGAAAATCTTTAGCATTTTCAAATGTGGGTTCAGAAAATCCAGAAAGCCATATTCCGCAAAATCACCAATCAGAATTGGTTACAATAAGATTAGAATCTAATTGTAACCAATTCTGACAGGAAAAAAAAAGTGATTGGTTGGTATCATTTTTCGAAAATTCCTTAAAAATTTGAATTTTTTAGAATATTTGAAATTTCTTTAGAAATTTCCAGATTTTTCGCAAATTTTGGAATGCAGTTCGGAAAAAAATTGGAAAGCGGAATTCGCAGATCTCGGAAATCTGATCCACGAACCAGCCATCTCTAGTGTGTACCCCTGCCTAAGTCCTCATGGCAATCAAATTAGCATTTCTGCAGATGATGAAAAACATTATCATACATAACATTACCATCAATGGAATAATAAATTTGTTCGTACTTGCTGACTAGATGTAAGTCAATATTTTAGAAAAATATTAGAATGATATTGAAAATTTAATCCTCCATTTTTAATTTTTATAGGTCATGTCATGTTTGAGTAATTATCTAAACCAAATTATACAGTTTAAACAGTGAATAATTATACTGTACATTAGTGGGAGGTTGTCTGGATAAAGGGATTCCCTGTAGGCTGAGCCTGTAGCTGGACAGTTTGTTATATTGATGACCACTTAGAGCCCTGTTTTTTTCTGTCTATGATCAGTGTGACATAAATCGCTGTGGACTGTGGCCCGGGATCATCTAATTTAATCAAGTTAATTGATTCAGATCAAAGCTTTTATTATATTTTAGAGTCCAGCAACAGACTTAAAAAAAAGTTATTTTATCACCTTCTTGAGCCCCAGATAGACAGCAGTGATATTGTCACCAGTGCCCTGATTTACACATTAGAATTTTGCCACAACAAGCTAATCCTATTAGGAGCTTTTCTCCAGCTGCAGCGTCCAGCGGTGACCCTATACATTGTATTCATGTTCTGTTGTTATACTGCACACTGACTTGCTTAATTTGAGTCCCATGCAAACTATTCGTTTTTCGCCCTTTCATTGTCTCATCCTGAAAAATTCCTCTTTAATCAATGGCCCTTTACATTGAAAATTGTAATTTTAAGCTGGTCATACTTAGGCAATAATTTTGTTTTAGTGAGAATCTGAAAGGATTTTCCTGTTATATGATCTTGTATCGATCATATTGACCAGTCTGTGGCAGAAGGGTTTCTTGGCTTGGGTGGTTTTTAATCAGGGGACCAGGGACCCCTAAGGTTCAATGAGAGGTTGCTAGAGGTTCCACATGAGATAGTCACAGGAACTGTACAGATCCACCCTTGTGATGAATTTAAATACATTTTTGTAATCAAGATATAGTTATAAATACATATATTGATCTATAATTTGTGTAAATTATATATTTTAATGGATTGATGACAGAGGAAGAAAGAGATAAATAAAAATATAAAACTTCTTTTTTTTATATAGGGGTTCGCCGAAACATGAGAAGCACTGCTATAGATAAATAGAGAGGGGTGGGGGCAGCATCCCACACACACATGGGGAAGGGACTTGTGGTTCAGCTTCATTAACCCAAAGGTCTAGTCACTGGTGCCTAATCAGTGACACATGTGCAAGAATAAACTGGAACACAAATCCTATATAATAAAAGCCTAACTGCTGTGTCCATGCTGCTGTCCATGTGTGTGTGTCACTGCAGTTCCTATGGACTCACCACTAGAGGGAGATTCCCTGCAGTTTCAATTGATTCACCACTAGATGGAGAAACGTAAAAAACACACAGAGGCATGGAGACCAACAGCAGATAAGCAGATACGGTAGATTCCTTTGGTACGGAAGGGGGGTGACTCTGCTTCAGAGGCTCTGCCACAGAGGTAGGGACTCTGCCACAAAGGGGGGTACTCTGCCACAGAGGGGGGTACACTGCCACAGAAGGGGAGGGACTCTGCCACAAAGGGGGGACTCTGCCACAGAGGGGGGACGCTGCCCACAGGGGGGGGGGGGCTCGGGGCTTCTAGCGCCTGTGAATGTAAAAGGCTTAATGTCTAGTGAATAAATAACATTCTAGGAATCAGAATTTTAGAATCAGAGAAGATTACACATTAAACACATTTAAAGGGTATGTCCACCCCAAAACAAAATTTTGTATATGGTCTAATTGACCCTCAAAACCTTGAACTCGCAAGGTCTAAACTTTTCAAGTCTGCTCCCAAATGGAAAAGGCACAGAAGTCGGTCAGAAGGCAGCTGAGGTAACGAGGGCTGGAAAGTATACTTAGGAGCAGGTTTGAAAAGCTTAGACTTTGCGAGCTCAAGGATTTGGGGAGCAATTAGGAATTATACTAAATTTAGTTTTGGGGGTAGACATAAACTTTAATACATAACTATCTATATGCATACACATGCAATCACAATAATATACTCAAAGGGCATGTCCAACCCCAAAACTATAATTTAACCCACTACTGGCCCCACTGTGTAGTGTAATAAAATCCTTACCTTACATCCCTGCTCCAAATGGCTGCTCTGCTATGCCCCTCCAAATCCAGAAAACTGGTCACCAGGAGCCTGGCAGAGTCCATATAGGACTCTGCCTCCTGTCTCTCCTCCAGGAGAATTTTGCCATGCGCACTAAAGCCCTCCCTCTCATTCCCACTTGTTTTGCATTCTCTCCCCCTAGTGTAAATCCCTTTTGCGGTACAGTAGGTCTCCCTCCCCCAGCCCCAACCAATATAATAGTTTTTACAGAAACTCACCCGAACTCTACTTACCTTACCTCTCTCCCCCGGCGCTCTCCACTGCCGGCAGCCATGTCCGTGATTGGCTGCCTCTCAGCCAATCACGGACGCGGCTGCTGGTCCAGCCCCCTGCTTGCAGTTTCATGCAAGGAGAGGGCCGGGACAGTACGTCGGAGGAGAGAGGTAACGTAAGTAATGATCGGGGGAGTTTCTGTAAAAACTTTTATAGTTGTTGGGGCTGGGGGAGGGAGCCCTACTATACTTTAAAAGTTTTTAGAAGGGGTGGACATACCCTTCAATCATGGGATTTTGATACTGTGATGCTGTGTAATGCTATGTTGCTCATTTTGCATTTACTTTAAATATTCCCCATTTATTCTATCTTACCATCTTTGTCCAATCTGCCCCTTTTGTCCATCCATTCCGTCCCCCATCCAATCTATCAGACCATCTCATTCTAATCTGCACTCACCCATTTAGACTTTGAAGCCTATCCTTCCATTCTGCCTCCCTTTGTCTCAGAGACACACCTGCTATAAGGCAAGGTTACACTTTGCAGAGCCTGTAAGAGGGCGTAAAAATGGACAAAGGATTCTTGTTCTCGGCAATAGTAGCTGCATCCGACAGCTTGCTGTGATAACGTGTGCAGTTCATAGAGGGCCGCATGATTGGTTGTGGTTTTCCGACACGTCCATATCGTCCGTCGCAGGAGAGCAAAGAAACCATCCAATATTTCGGCCCGACTGACCGATACATTGAAATGTCGGTTGGTCAGCCCAAATTATTGGATGGGGTGTACCCAGCTTAACACTATCTAAGGATCATCGCGTCTTTGTGAACATACAGTCCAATATTTCACCTGGTCAACTGCCACAACCAGAATTTAATTTGTTAGGAAGAATTATCAGCAAAACTTCCTGCTGCGACCAAGAAGGGAGTAGCACTTATAAAATGTCAGGTCTAAAGGTTGGCATACACATGTAATATATGTGACATTTAATAATTTCTAAAGGGAAGGTTGGGACTGATTGCCCATTTCCTTTAGTAGAGGGAGTCATCATGATTAGCCCATGTATGAGCGCACAGCAGACTGATCCCCAGCTTGTAAGAGGTTGGTGGGGTCCATGGATGCAATTGTGAGAGCAGATCACAGTTAGACTTGAATGAAATCTGTCGGCATGCATACATACACACCGTAAAGGTGGGTACCACACAGTAGCAAGCTTTTAAAGATGACATCTGTCTGTCATCTTTGACAGATGGGAGTACAAACATGCTCGTTCTTCCTAAATAAAGTATAGCGAGAACATTCATTAGTGCCATACTCACGGACAACTCCCTATATGCGGCCAAGGGAAATTCTCTGGTTAGAACGACCATTTCCAACGCCGAACGTTTTTCAGCATCGGAAATAGTAATTTCGGTACCAATGGGTTCACCCCTATAGAGCTAATGTGTCTACCCAGCTTTACCCAAAATCTTCAGTAAAGTACACTCCAGCACACCTCAAATGGCACGGCCTTTGGTTGGTAGGTGCAACCCTCCCAGCCCTCCACCTCAAGGGCCACAGCAATATGGCAACTGCAAAGAAGTTGGAGGAGCACACTACTACGTTTTCGGTGTTTATTTCAGCAAAATGCAAACATACAACATTTTGGGAGATACAAATTCCCCTTCCTCAGGTATAACTGTGTGCACACCCCTTCCACCTTATATACCCTAAATCCCACCCACTTTTGATGTGGCATCAAGTGACTCAATTGTGCAATAAAGTATACAATAATTTACTTGTGAGTATATAATACGCCATCTATAACATCCATATACACATAAAACCCTTTCTTTAAAAAGAATACTGTCATAGTATTCTATAAAGTGCCATACTAATCATATAATAAATATAATAAAGGCATATTGTTTTAGCCTATATAAAGTGCCACTGTGTTATCATAAATCCTTAAAACCGTCTTAAAAAACAGTATATCTTACTAATTGATAAAGGTGTCCAGTATTCATTATAAATAAAAACAATATTCAAGTGTCCCGTGTTTTCTAAAAAGGTGCTTCCTTTAGTGCATATTAAAATTGTTACTGTATATACTCGAGTATAAACCGACCCGAGTATAAACCGAGGTACCCAATTTCAGCTAAAAATCCTAATAAAGTTATTGACCCGAGTATAAAACCGAGGGTAGAAACTTGGCATTCAAGATGTTTGGAAACTACAACTCCCAGCTTAAAGCATGCTGGGAGTTGTAGTTTCCACACATCTTGAATGCCAAGTGAGGGTGGCATTCAAGATGTTTGGAAACTACAACTCCCAGCATGCTTTATTAGCTGGGAGTTGTAGTTCTCAAACATCTTGAATGCCACCCTCACTTGGCATTCAAGATGTTTGGAAACTACAACTCCCAGCTAATAAATGCTGGGAGTTGTAGTTCCCAACACTTGAATGCCCCCCTCCCCCTCAGTTCATTTTGTACCTGTGGCTCTTCTCCCTGTGGACTCTTCTCCTGTGGACTCCTGTGGACTCTTCTCTCTCCCTGTGGACTCTTCTCCTGTGGACTCTTCTCCCTGTGGACTCTTCTCCTGTGACTCTTCTCCCTGTGGACTCTTCTCCTGGACTCTTCCTTCTCCCTGTGGACTCTTCTCCGTGGACGACTCTTCTTCTTCTATCTTCCTCCATCCATCCTGGCAGGTACGGTATCAGCATTCCGGCAGCCGCGCGCCATTCCTGTACCGGCGTGCCGGCTGACGTCACTGCCCGGCGCCGGCTTGGCTCCGGGCAGTGACGTCAGGCCGGCGCGCCAGTGCAGAAAAGGATCGTGCGGCTGCCGGAATGCCCAGGTAAGTGGTTGACTCAAGTATAAACCGAGTCCGAGTTTTCAGGCTGATTTTTCAGCCTGAAAAACTCGGTTTATACTCGAGTATATACGGTACTTTAAAAAGTGCTTCCTCTAGTGCATATTAAAATGTTTCTTTAAAAAGTCTCATCTATACAATATATATTAACATTGTTGCAATACATAATCAGATTAATAAATATAAATTTATATAATATTTGATCCATAGATGGCGCTGTGTACCTGGGTGAAAAAATTCAGAGAATGCTTTTTTAAGCAAAATCAATTTCTCAATTGTGGCAAGTCCTTATTTCAAGATACATAATTCCACTCACTATTTCTATTCATCCAGTTATTCTAGCAGTAGAAAGTCCATTATACGAAACTGTTCAACCCAGATTCCTCATTCATTCCCCATGGTTTTAACGTGTGCAGTCGGTCTATCCAGTATGCTTCCCTGTTCAATAAAAGTTTTTTATAATTACCTCCTCTGGCCTTTTTCTTTACAACCTCCAATACCTGCCACTTTAGTTGTGAGCTCTGGTGCTTGTGCTGGGCGAAGTGCCTACTAACTGGGGTCTCATATCTTGAAGGGATGCCTTTATAATTACCAATGTCTCTTTTGTGCTCCCCTATTCTTATCTTGGCTTCTCTTTCAGTTTTCCCCACATACCCCCATCCACAGGGTCACTTCAACAGGTAAACGACCCCCTTTGTGGAGCAGGTGGCGAAGTCCTGTAATTTAATCTTTGTCCCTCTTGTGGGGTGATATACCACCTCCCCTGGTATAACTGCATTACAGACTCCACACTTTCTACATGGCACTGTACCTGGTTTGAGTGGGCCTAACAATAGTACCTTTTCCCTTTCTGGAGGATTAATATCTGCTATGACCACCTGATCTCCTATACTTTGGGGCCTCTTGTAGGAGAATAGGGGCGGTTCCATGAACAATTCCCCAAACTCTGTGTCCGACTGCAACACCCTCCAATTCTTTTTTATGATTTCACTTATTTTTCCTGATTGTATACTAAATTTCGTAACCAGGGGAATCCTTCTACTGTTTCCTGCCTTTTCTTTATCCTGTAACAGGTCAGTTCTTTCAATGCACATTACCTTTTCACAGTCTATTTCAAGTTTTTTGGTATCATAACCCCTACTTCGGAATTTCTTACACATCTCAGAGAGTCTCCTTTTACATTGATCGTCATTACTCACGATTCACCGCACTCCCAGTAACTGACTATATGGGAGGCCTTTAATTGTACCTTCCGGATGGAAGCTCTTAGCTTCCAATAAATTATTCTTGTCAGTTGGCTTACTGTAGAGGTCAGTGATCAATGTATCTCCTACAACCTTCACCATTACATCCAGGTAATTCATTTCCGTTTGACTATACATCAGTGTAAATTTCAATGTGGAGTGGACTCCATTCACAAACTTTTCCATTTCTTTCAGGGACAACAGGTCCCCTTCCCATACAAAAAAGATGTCATCTACAAAACGAACATAACCTTTCATGTATCTGTTAAGGACTTCGTTGTTGAGAACGTACTCACTTTCAAAGGCGGCAACAAACAAGTTAGCGTATGTGGGCGCAAAGTGTGCGCCCATACTTGTGCCTTGAGCCTGATAGTAGTACGTTTGGTCAAACCTGAAGTAATTCCGAGTTAGACAAACATTCAACAAGTCAATTAGGAAATAGATCAATTTTGTGTCATACCCCCAATCAATGAGGGCTTCCTCTGTTCTCCCAATCCCCTCTGTATGTGGGATGGAAGTATATAGGGCTTCAATGTCCATAGTGCATAAATTTCACCTGGTCAACTGCCACAACCAGAATTTAATTTGTTAGGAAGAATTATCAGCAAAACTTTCTGCTGCGACCAAGAAGGAGTAGCACTTATAAAATGTCAGGTCTAAAGGTTGGCATACACATGTAATATATGTGACATTTAATAATTTCTAAAGGGAAGGTTGGGACTGATTGCCCATTTCCTTGAGTAGAGGGAGTCATCATGATTAACCCATGTATGAGCGCACAGCAGACTGATCCCCAGCTTGTAAGAGGTCGGTGGGGTCCATGGATGCAATTGTGAGAGCAGATCACAGTCAGACTTGAATGAAATCTGTCGGCATGCATACATACACACCGTAAAGGTGGGTACCACACAGTAGCAAGCTGTCAAAGATGACATCTGTCTGTCATCTTTGACAGATGGGAGTACAAACATGCTCGTTCTTCCTAAATAAAGTATAGCGAGAACATTCATTAGTGCCATACTCACGGACAACTCCTTATACGCGGCCAAGGGAAATTTTCTGGTTAGAACGACCATTTCCAACGCCGAACGTTTTTCAGCATCGGAAATAGTAATTTCGGTACCAATGGGTTCACCCCTATAGAGCTAATGTGTCTACCCAGCTTTACACAGACACTAGGTAATAAATGATAGCTGGTCTGATCTTTTAAATCTTCCCTCATCCAACTTCCATTGCTATTTTGCTTTGTGTTGTCATTTAAAGCTTTACTGACTGTGGTTATCTTTTCATTTAGCTCTTTGGCTTTTTGCTGGTTTGTGTTTTCTGCTATGATGCATTTACAATTTACAAGTCAGAGACTGCAGGGAATTCAACAGAAACCAGAGATGCTGAATAGGGATAAATTGTAAGTAATGAAACAGTATTTGCATTCTCATGAAACACGCACACTCAGTACTCAGCAAGTCAGGAAAACACATAGGGACAATAAAGAAACCCACTTTCCTTATTAAAGTCCTTTGGCCAGAACTAATCATAGGATGGCTACAAATTGCCAATCATCCTGATGTCAGTTACAACATTATACAAGAGGCAACTTTCTATATACAGAACATTTTATCCCCACCATACCCAATCACTTAGTAGCTGCACTGGCAATTTTTCTGTGCTGTAACCTAGGGTCATATTTATAAAGTTTTGTTAACTTTCCCCACTGTTTTCGGCACATTTGGACTTGGAAACATGTATAAATCGGTGCTACCTGCCGGCGAAAAGTAATTAACACGGCGATCGCCATTTTGCTTGTCGCCGCAGTAACCACTCAGTCATATTTATAAAATGACAATAAGTATTTCCTTGTGCTAAGTTTTGGCATTTAATATCTTAAAGTCTGAGGTGGCGAAATTGCTTAAGGGCCCATATATGTAGCCTGTCAGTGGGTCCTTGGAAGGTGTCAGTATTGAGAAACACTCCACAATGTCCTAATGAGGGTCCGAAAATAACAATCTTTGCCATTGTGATGTCCTGTAATAATTAAATGCTGAAAATAGCGACCCTTTATAAATACAGTATGCCCCCTAGTGACAATGATTATTGCACCATTAACTAATATAATTCATTTTATCACATATTGAATATTAAAGGGTATCTCCACCCTGTAAAAACACCCCCAACCACCACGTTAGACAATGGGCTGACATGGTGGATGGGGGTGGGCAGGGGTGCCCTACACTACAGAAAACACATTTATAACTAGGGGTGAGGCAGTCATGGAGGGATCTGGAGGGTGGAAGGGAAGGGGGAGAAAGGGCTCCCCTACGCATGTCTCAGTCCCTCCAGGAGGACAAGTAGGCAGAAACATTTGGACAGGAGGACAGTTCCTACTCTTCAATTTCCTGGGCTTTGAACGGGAACTGCAGGAGAACCATAGGGAGCAGAAGAGAAAGGTAAGGATTTTTTTTAACACTACACAGTGAGGCCAGTAGTCAGTTAAATTCTAGTTTTGGTGGTGGATATGCCCTTTAAATGAATGTGACCATACTGAATATGTTCTTTAATTCTTTTACAGGTACTTTTACTGTGTGGCTGTGCATGGAACTGACCCTAACCATCATCATTATATAGGATTAAACTGACCGGTCACAGATCTTAAAAGCAGAACATTGTTTTACTAAGTAAACAGGAGTACTCCTATGCCTGACAATTTGCCCATAAATAATTTCTTGTGGTGTGGCTGACAGGTCTTCTGCATCTTCATCCAGCCAGACTCTCCCAATCTCTAAGCTCATTCACACACGCATGTAGGGAGAAGCAGTAGATGGGGTGGGGGTGTTGGTGGCAAGCTGTCAGCCCCAGCCTACTGCTCAGGGTAGAGGTAACAATGGGAGGTAGGAGTACTGTCTGGACAATATGGATGCCCATAAAAATAACTTAAACAATGGGGTGTTCAGGTTAAGGTTGCAATCTCTTTTTCTTTACAAAGCATATATAAAAACAGCATGGTGAAAGGCTAGTCATTATGATGCAGGCTGTATCAATTTAGTCATACATCATGCCTCTAATGAACTGGTACTCAGCCTTGCAGCATGTTCTGTTAACTCTAGTTCAGGCGACTCCGCCATATGCTGACCTAAACTGATATATCAGTTAAAAAATTAAAAAAAAAATCCTGGTGTTGCCTTCCCTATAGAAGTCTATAGGATTTTGTCTTTACAAATGGAAGAGGATGGGCAAAAATGTGGCAAGGCACCTACAGATGTATAGTGTTTAAATATATAACAGGGAACAGGAAAATGTGATTGCAGATCCAAAAACTGCCCTGTTTATATCTTTATATCTATATTCATTGTTGGTCCACTCTGTCACCCTGTCTCTTCCAAGATGCTTTTAAATTTGAATGAACGTAATTTTGTGAACTGTAGAATATTTGTCCCTGACAAATAACACACTAACACTAACTGGGTTATTCATTTCTTTTTTATATGTATAACTAAAGAGAATATATGTAATACCAGCCATAAACATAGCTACATAATTGCATAGTTTATCCTGGGTTAAAAAAGACAATAGTCCATCAAGTCCAGCCCCTCTTTGCGAAAACTTAGCCTTCCTAACCCAACAGCCAATCAGTGCTGAACTAGGTCACACGGCCCCACGTTATTCAGTCACCAGCTTTAACCCTGGATTTTCTGCCTGTCAAAACTTCTAATCTTCCTTCAATGTGTTCAGGGATTCAGCCAACACTTTAGTTAGAGCATTTCACAACCTTACTTAACTGACAGCGATGAACCATTAATGTTGCTGAAGCTGAAATTACTTTTCTTCAAGTCTAAAAGTCTCTTGTATTTTGTTCACTCCTATGAACAAATTCCCCTGCTGATTGATTGTAATTCCCTCATATTTGTATACACCTTTCTTCAGGAAAAACAAACCCAACTTTAATAATTTATCTTCATAATAAAAATGTTATCAGTTTTGTTGTCTATCTCTGTAGCCTTTCTAAAGCTGGGTACACACCATCCAATAAATCGGCCCGAACAACCATCATTTCAGTGTATCAATCGGTCAGGCCGAAATATTGGATGGTTTCTTTGACAGGATGCGACCGAAGTCTGACCGTTCATTCGTCCGAATTGGATGAATAAATGATTGGATGCGTCAGAAAACCATGACATATTGTGCGGCCCTCTATGGGCCGTTACTAGACTTTTTGGCACATGAAGAAAAATTCCAAATGCTGCCCCCCCTCGCTGCTGGAAGGGGTATGGTTTTATAATTGGAAGTGGGTGGTGCTTTGTCTGGAAGTGGGGTGTGGCTTGTCTAGAATGAGATGGGCTTTATATTTATATCCCTTATATTATATAAATATATTTATACCTTCATAGGAGATTGCATTGAGTTTTTAGGAGCTACCAATGTGGTGGGGGGTATAGGATATTACATATAGGAAAGGTGTATATGTATGTGCGTACTATCTCACTATTACCATTTAAATGACCATCAGTAAATGTATATAAAGAATAGCACTGACATATATTAGGTAAAACACAAAATATACAAAATACATAAACTTACTTACAGAGCTGAGATCCCTTTTTAATATGGGGCAGTCAAAATGGGAGTTTAAACCACACCCCTGTATCTGCTCCATGTGAAAGGAAGTGTAATCCAAAAAAATCTCTGTCTGCTACACAGGATGTGATGTGTATTGTAATGGACATATACACCAAGGCTCCTCATATACCACCTCCAGCCTGAAGGTGGTGTTAGTGAGTGATAAAAGACAAGACATCCCTGCTCTCTATGGCTAGGAGGAGAGAAAGTGAAAGTAGATTGTGGTGTGTGCTTTGACTGCAACACAAGATCCTGTGTATAAGATCCTGTTACCACTGGTTGGGAGGACAGATTATTGGACAGACAAGTTACCTTATTGGATACAAACTCTGAGGCAACAGATAAGTGTACACCAACTTAAAGGACAAACAATATACAGGCCTGGTCAATATTCAAAGTGGTGCACCATAGACAGGGACACCCCTGATTACTGCACATGTTATGTGGGGAATCTGTTTATGTGCACTGCTTTGTGCCAGACCACCAGAGTAACCCACTGTGTGCCATGCTACCCATAATCCTTCCATAAAGCAGTGTTCTGGTACAAATTGGTGGCAGCGGTGCTGCTTTATTCTCCCTGTTTCCTCTGTATATTTGTTCTCTCTATTAAGCTATGGAGGCTGCTACTGATTTAAATCCTTCTGTCCTTGTACCTGCAAATGAAATTCCCCAATTAGACTTCGTAGCTCTACCAGGCCCAATTGCCAAACCTATTTTTAAATCTGATCCATTTGATGGGGTAACTAGGGAGTGGACTGATTGGCTAGAACAATTTGAATTGGCAGCCACTATTAATGGTTGGGATGAAGGTGCTCGCTTGCAAGTCCTTAGCTTTAGTGGTAAGGCCAGGCGGGTACACCAAGGATTTACTGTAATACTGAAATAAAAAGCAGTTATGTTTGTTTATACGTTAGATTATTAGGGCAATGCTATCATAATAACATGATGCTGTGAGGTACCTTCTGTTATAATATATGAGGTACCATCACCACTTGCCGTGGTGAATACTAATAAGTATTAACCTAGCATGTTTAGTTTCAACCACATAGTGTGGCAGGATTGCATAAGTCTACTCTCAGACCTGTAGGATTATCCTATTTGGTTCCTCTGGAAGCTGGTGACTGTCTGAGTAACAGTTTAAAATACACCTGTGTAAATATGCTTGTGAAGGTTCTCATTCATCCAGGTCATGGTATATCTGTTGTATTCAATTAGATCAACTGGACTTGAAGTTTAGTTCTTGAAGACGTTTCGCTAGTCATCCGACTGGCTTTCTCAATTCAGAATGACTTGTACAAGAATCTGTGGCAATTATGTACCCTGGAAATTCCTAATTAGCATATCACAGCGAGGTGTTAAGGGCGTGATTGGATAGAGGCTAAGAGGTGTTATAGGAACGCCCAGAGTAAGGTGTCAAAACAGCGTTTGTAAATGGCAGACAGTTGGTGTCGAACCCCCCCACCTCTACGAAAAGGGTCATAGACTTACTACAACAGTTTCAAAAGGATAAAGCCATTGATTGAGCAATGTATCATCGCCTCTACCCTGGTGAGGCACATCCATGCATATATGGACTCCAAAGATACATAAGGAAGGGGCACCGCTAAGACCTATAGTCAGCAGCATCAATTCTGTAACAAACAAGGTGGCAAAATACCTAGCCAACATCTTAGGACCATTTGTGGGAACTTCTAAGCATCACATCCAGAACTCTCAGTATTTCACTAACAAGATTGAAGATATAGTACTCGGTGCATGGTGGTCCTATGATGTGACATCTCTCTTTACCTGTATACCCACCAAGGAGGCTGTGTGACATGGTGAGAAAATGGCTAGATCAAGACAGCACTCTTACCAGCAGAACTGATCTCAAAGCAGAACAGTGGTGTTCCTTACTGGACTTGTGCCTGAATACCACCTATTTCAAATAGGGATATGTTCTATAAGCAAAAACATGGATGTGCTAGGGATCTCCAGTTTCACCCATTGTGGCCAACCTTTACATGGAAGAGGTAGAAAAACAGGCGCTTAATACCTTTAAGGGCATAGCACCCAGCCACTGGTTCAGAATGTGGATGACACCTGAGTTCAAATCCACCAGAAGGAAGTACAAGCTTTCACAGAAACACATTAATGCGGTAGACCAAAACATCAAATTACAAGGAAGAGGTGCAAAACAACAAAACTGGCTTCTTGGACTGCTTGGTAGAAGTAAAGGAAATGGTAAACTGAAAGTAGAGGTTTACAGAAAACCAAACAACAGATCAGTATTTGATGTTTGACTCCACCACCCTTTAGATCACAAGCTGGGTGTCATCAGAACCCTACACCACAGAGCTGAGAACATCCCCACTAGCACAGAGGCGAAGGCTAAAGAAATGAAACATCTCTCCCTTAAAACTTGTGGAATCCAGACTGGCCTTTGTCAAGGAAAAGGAAAAAAAGAACAGAATACCAACAGTGAAGAGAAAAAGCAAGACAGAAGAAAGAACATAGTCATCCCATATGTAGCAGGGTTCTCCTAAAAATTAAGAAGAATTTTCAAAAAACACCGTATCCCTGCTGCTTTTAAACCGAACAACACACTGAGGCAGCAATTGGTACATTCAAAAGACCCAATACCGAAACACAAGAAAAGCGACATCATATACGCAGTGCAGTGCAGTGAAGAATGCTCTTGATTTGTATGGGGGGAAACCAAACAGCAACTGCATCAACATATGGCCCAGCACAGAAGAGCCAATTCCTCGGGTCAGGACTCAGCCGTGTACCAGCATCTAAGGATAAAGGACATACCTTTGAAGATTGTAATGTTAACATATTGGCAAAGGAATGACTGGTTCAAGAGAGGTGGTTAAGGAGGCTATTTATGTGAAAATAAAGACACCAAGCCTAAATAGAGGTGGGGGGGGGGGGGTTCGACACCCAACTGTCTGCCATGTACAATGCTGTTTTGACACCTTACTCTGGGGTTCCTTAACACCTCTTAGCCTCTATCCAATCACGCCCTTAACACTTGGCTGTGATAGCTAATTGGGATTTTCCAGGGTACATAATTGCCACAGATTCTTGTACAAGTCATTCTGAATTGAGAAAGCCAGTCGGATGACTAGTGAAACGTCTTCAAGAACAAACTTCAAGTCCAGTTGATCTAATTGAATATAACATATACCTGTGTAAAATTCTATATCCACTATATCCACAAATAGCAAAAGATACACACACTAATTCCATTGTGCACCACAGGCACACTTTCTAGTAAATAATCCTATATTATATAAATAAATTTATAATTTCATGGGGAATACATTGGGTTTTTCAGAGGTACTATATTGGTGGGGGTGGGTAAAAGTAATATACATAGGGACAGTGTTTATGTGTTGTTTAAGCACTAAATAAATAGTTATATCATATTAACAAATATGAGTAAGACATTAAAGTAAATAGAAATGTAAATAAGGCAAATATATAAAGAAATAAAAGTACTTAGTAGTCCCCACTCCTGTTTTGTAATGGAATCTTCAAAATGGACTGTTAAGCCACACCCCAGGAAGTTTTACAGGGAGACAATGGAAGCTTACAAAGGAACATATTTTCTCACTTCCTTTGTATGTTGTATCCAATGGTTGCTTAATATTAGATTGACAGCGAAAAAAATTTGTGTTAATGTTAGTAGAAGTTGCAAGATTATATGTCACTTCCTTTGTAAACGTGACAGTCTTAGTAAAAACCTTCTTCTCACTCTCACATAACTTCACCCCACCCCTCCCCTCTCAATAGACAAAAAGGAGAGCTGCTTTCACGGGTCAGGGAGGGATATGCTTATCCCTGCTATATATGGGGATGACACGTTTCGCTAGTCATCCGACTGGCTTTCTCAATTCAGAATGACTTGTACAAGAATCTGTGGCAATTATGTACCCTGGAAATTCCTAATTAGCATATCACAGCGAGGTGTTAAGGGCGTGATTGGATAGAGGCTAAGAGGTGTTATAGGAACGCCCAGAGTAAGGTGTCAAAACAGCGTTGTACATGGCAGACAGTTGGTGTCGAACCCCCCCACCTCTACAAGAAAAGGGTCATAGACTTACTACAACAGTTTCAAAAGGATAAAGCCATTGATTGAGCAATGTATCATCGCCTCTACCCTGGTGAGGCACATCCATGCATATATGGACTCCCAAAGATACATAAGGAAGGGGCACCGCTAAGACCTATAGTCAGCAGCATCAATTCTGTAACAAACAAGGTGGCAAAATACCTAGCCAACATCTTAGGACCATTTGTGGGAACTTCTAAGCATCACATCCAGAACTCTCAGTATTTCACTAACAAGATTGAAGATATAGTACTCGGTGCATGGTGTCCTATGATGTGACATCTCTCTTCACCTGTATACCCACCAAGGAGGCTGTTGACATGGTGAGAAAATGGCTAGATCAAGACAGCACTCTTACCAGCAGAACTGATCTCAAAGCAGAACAGGTGTGTTCCTTACTGGACTTGTGCCTGAATACCACCTATTTCAAATACAGGGATATGTTCTATAAGCAAAAACATGGATGTGCTATGGGATCTCCAGTTTCACCCATTGTGGCCAACCTTTACATGGAAGAGGTAGAAAAACAGGCGCTTAATACCTTTAAGGGCATAGCACCCAGCCACTGGTTCAGATATGTGGATGACACCTGAGTTCAAATCCACCAGAAGGAAGTACAAGCTTTCACAGAACACATTAATGCGGTAGACCAAAACATCAAATTTACAAGGGAAGAGGTGCAAAACAACAAACTGGCTTTCTTGGACTGCTTGGTAGAAGTAAAGGAAAATGGTAAACTGAAAGTAGAGGTTTACAGAAAACCAACACACAGATCAGTATTTGATGTTTGACTCCCACCACCCTTTAGATCACAAGCTGGGTGTCATCAGAACCCTACAACACAGAGCTGAGAACATCCCCACTAGCACAGAGGCGAAGGCTAAAGAAATGAAACATCTCTCCCTTAAAACTTGTGGATATCCAGACTGGCCTTTGTCAAGGAAAAGGAAAGAAAAGAACATGAATACCAACAGTGAAGAGGAAAAGCAAGACAGAAGAAAGAACATAGTCATCCCATATGTAGCAGGGTTCTCCTAAAAATTAAGAAGAATTTTCAAAAAACACCGTATCCCTGTCTGCTTTAAACCGAACAACACACTGAGGCAGCAATTGGTACATTCAAAAGACCCAATACCGAAACACAAGAAAAGCGACATCATATACGCAGTGCAGTGCAGTGAAGAATGCTCTTGATTTGTATGTGGGGAAACCAAACAGCAACTGCATCAACATATGGCCCAGCACAGAAGCCAATTCCTCGGGTCAGGACTCAGCCGTGTACCAGCATCTTAGGATAAAGGACATACCTTTGAAGATTGTAATGTTAACATATTGGCAAAGGAACATGACTGGTTCAAGAGAGGTGTTAGGAGGCTATTTATTAAATAAAGACACCAAGCCTAAATAGAGGTGGGGGGGGGGGTTCGACACCAACTGTCTGCCATGTACAATGCTGTTTTGACACCTTACCTGGGCGTTCCTATACACCCTCTTAGCCTCTCCAATCACGCCCTTAACACTTGGCTGTGATATGCAATTGGGATTTTCCAGGGTACATAATTGCCACAGATTCTTGTACAAGTCATTCTGAATTGAGAAAGCCAGTCGGATGACTATGAGAACGTCTTCAAGAACTAAACTTCAAGTCCAGTTGATCTAATTGAATATAACATATACCTGTGTAAAGATTCTATATCCACTATATCCACACATAGCAAAAGATACACACACATAATTTCCATTGTGCACCACAGGCACACTTTTGCTAGTAAATATATCCCTTATATTATATAAATAAATTTATAATTTCATGGGGAATACATTGGGTTTTTCAGAGGTACTATATTGGTGGGGGTGGGTAAAAGTAATATACATAGGGACAGTGTTTATGTGTTGTTTAAGCACTAAATAAATAGTTATATCAATATTAACAAATATGTAGTAATGACATTAAAGTAAATAGAAATGTAAATAAGGCAAAATATATAAAGAAATAAAAGTACTTAGTAGTCCCCACTCCTGTTTTGTAATGGAATCTTCAAAATGGACTGTTAAGCCACACCCCAGGAAGTTTTACAGGGAGACAATGGAAGCTTACAAAGGAACATATTTCTCACTTCCCTTTTAGTGTTGTATCCAATGGTGTGCTTAATATTAGATTGACAGCGAAAAAAATTTGTGTTAATGTTAGTAGGAAGTTGCAAGACTTATATGTCACTTCCTTTGTATAACGTGACAGTCTTAGTAAAAACCTTCTTCTCACTCTCACATAACTTCACCCCACCCCTCCCCTCTCAATAGACAAAAAGGAGAGCTGCTATTCACGGGTCAGGGAGGGATATTGCTTATCCCTGCTATATATGATAGGGGGACTGAAAGGAAAACATTTCCATGCCCATTTCTCTGAGACAATGAAGTGAGTTTGTTAATGGTTTATTACATTATTTAAGCAATAGACCCCATAGAAGCCATGAACCTTTGTCCTGAACTGATAAAATGTAATAAGATTAAAACATGACAGGATTGTCTGGGTTCTTTATAGGATCTCACATTTACCAATAGTGATCCCTCTCTAACATATTTACCAATAGTGATCCTTCTGGGTTAACAAAGACATTTAATTTCAGGAAAGCAAATTTTCCCAGGTTAAAAGCAGCTCTTCAGAATGTCAACTGGGATAATGTATTATCAGGTAAAGGTACTGAACAGAAGTGGACTGTGTTCAAGGGGATTTTAAGCCAGTTCACATCTAAATTTATACCCTTGGGAAATAAATGTAAAAAAAATAAATCCGCGCCCATGTGGCTGAATTCTGATGTAAAGAGGCAAATGGTAAGGAAGAAAAAGGCATTTAAAACCTTTAAGGCCGAGGGAACGGAAAGGGCCTTTAGGGAGTATAAAAACTGTAACAAGGAGTGTAAGAAAGCAATTAAACTAGCTAAAATTAATAATGAAGTTAGGATAGCTGAAGAAAGCATCACTAAGCCTAAACATTTTTTTAAGTATATTAATAGTAAGAAGATGAGGACTGAGAATGTGGCACCATTAATTAATGGGGATAAGTTAGTTACGGAGGATGGCGATAAAGCAAATGTCTTGAATAATTTTTTTTCCCTCTGTATACACTATAGAAGATCCAAGTACAGATATCATAGAGGAAAGTAGCAAAAAAGGTATACAAGATTCAAGTTCACTTTGGTTAACCGAGGATATGGTACAGAAAGAACTAAATAAGGTTAATATTAATAAATCTCCTGGACCGGATAAAATACATCCTCGGGTACTTAAGGAGCTAAGTTCAGTTTTATCTAGGCCATTGTTTCTTATTTTTGCTGATTCCCTCATGTCCGGTGGTGTGACTCTGGATTGGAAAAAGGCTGATTTATTCCAATATTCAAAAAGGGTAGTCGTTCACAGCCGGGTAATTACAGGCCTGTAAGTTTACTTCAGTGGTGGGGAAGATCCTGGAAAGTTTAATAGGGGAACATGTTCTAGAGTATGTTTCAAGGACTGACATTAAAGTAGTAACCAGCATGGATTTAGGAGGAAGAGATCTTGTCAAACTAACCTTGCTTGGCTTTTATGAGGAAGTAAGTAGAAATCTAGACTCTGGTATAGCATTAGATGTAGTGTACTTGGATTTTGCAAAGGCTTTTGATACAGTCCCCCATAGGCGACTAATAAATAGCTAAGGTCTGTTAGTCTGGGGAGTCACATTTGTACATGGATAGAAAATTGGTTAATGATAGAAGTGCAGAGAGTAGTTGTTATGGGGCTTCATCATTTGGACTAAAGTGCTAAGTGGGGTGCCACAGGGTTCTGTGTTGGGGGCGCTTCTATTTAATCTATTTATTAATGATTTGGAAGTGGGTATTGTCAGCAAGGTTTCTTGTTTTTGCGGACGACACAAAACTTTGTCGACCATTAAAAACTTCAGAGGATGTGCAATCGTTGCAAGGGGATCTAGATAGATATCACTTGGGCTGCTAAGTGGCAGGAAATTCAATGTTGATAAATGAAGGTGATGCATTTTGGACTTAAAAATACTTGTGCTACTTACCGTATATACTCGAGTATAACCGACCCGATATAAGCCGAGGTCCCCTTTTTTACCTAAAAAAGTAGGGAAAATTGATTGACTCGAGTATAAGCGCGAGTCCCTTCCCTCCCTCCCTGAGAGTCCCCCCAGTTGGTCCTTACCCCGAAGCTGCAACTCATGTGAGTGCATGTAGTGACATCCCCCTCCCTCCCTCCCCTGAGAGTCCCCCCAGTTGGTTGAGAGTCCCCCCAGTTGGTCCTTACCCCGAAGCTGCACTCCAGGATGATCGCCGTCTCCTTATGGCCAAATCTGGCTGCTGCACGCTGGATACGGTAAGTCCTATGGATTTGCCAGTCCTTACCCCGAAACTGCACTCCAGGATGATCGTCGTCGCCTTATGGCCAAATCCGGCTGCCGCACGCTGGATACGGTGTCCTGTGGATTTGCCGGCTGACGTCACTACCCTGGCGGCTCTCACAGCCTGGCGCCGAGTAATGACATCAGCCGGCAAACCCACAGGACGTACCCAGCGTGCGGCAACCGGATTTGGCCATAAGAAGACGGCGATCATCCTGGAGTGCAGCTTCGTGGACCTTGACTCGAGTATAAGCCGAGGTAAGGTTTTTAGGCTTATTTTAAAACCTAAAAACCTCGGCTTATACTCGAGTATATACGGTATACTATAAATGGCTCTGTGTTAAGTGAATCCCTGTTGGAAAGGATCTTGGAGTTTTAGGGGTTAATAAACTTAAATATAGCAAGTAGTGCAAAGCGACAACAGCCAGAGCCAGCATGGTATTGTCTTGTATAAAAGCGAGTATGGATTCAAGGGAGAAATGTAATTCTCCCTCTTTACAAAGCATTGGTAGGCCCTCATTTGGAATATGCAGTGCAATTTTGGAATCCTGTGTACAAAAGGACATCTTTGAAATGGAAAGGGTTCAGAGAAGGGCACCTAAATTAATAAGGGGATTGGGGGAGCTTGAATATGAAGAGAGACTGGAAAAGTTACAATTATGTACGCTGGAGAAAAGGCGTTTGCGTGGGGATATGATTACTGTGTATAAATACATTAACGGGCCATACAATAAACTATCTGGGGCATTGTTCACCAATAGAACATGTCAAAGGACACGAGGACATCCCTTAAGACTTGAAGAAAAAAGGTTTAGGCTTCAAGCTCGGAAAGGGTTTTTCACTGTGAGAACGGTAAAGCTATGGAACTGTCTTCCAGTGGACGTTGTTATGGCAGGTTCATTGGTCATTTTCAAAAAAAAGCTGGATGAGTTTCTGCAAACAAGGAATGTTACAAGTTACTGGTATTGATACATAAAGTAGAGTTGATCCAGGGAAATTTCCGATTGCCGCTTGGAGTCAGGAAGGAATTTTTTCCCCCTTCATAAATTTGGTGGGGGTTTTTTGCCTTCCTCTGGATCAACAGTTAGGCAGGAAATGAGGATATTGCTAGATGGGTTGGACTGGATGGACGTATGTCTTTATTCAACCTCAAATACTATACTATACTTCTCTAACAGAATCCCTGGTGACAGCTGTGAGTTAATGGGGAGGGTGAGTATTGAAAGACAGACTGATAACTTTAATTATAGAATGATCCAATGGATCTGCTATTGATCTATTATTGGTTTGAAATTTAAGGGGGGAGATTGATTTAAGTTCTGCACAACAATTGCATTTCACTGTGGTGTTTCTACTGAACTATAACACTCTATACAATGTTACAATAAATAGATCAAAATAATCATTTAGGGGATGTGAGACTAATAGAACCAAGATTACATAGGATTTCTTTTATTTTTAACATCTTGCCTTTATTTTTTTTTTTGTACAAATCCCTAAATTTTATAGTAGTGTGTATAAAGATTTATATAATACACAAGGCTAGGCATTTTCAATGGGAAGGTGCAGTGGCAAGAATCTATATTACAATCACTCAGTGATGTCACTGAGTGACTTCCTATATTCTACTGCCCCTCCCATTGTCTCCCCCTCCCTGTATTATTCATTTATATAGGAATCCCTGTTTATTCTTGACAGACAATGTTCGGCCCTTCTTTCTCTTTTCATTAGGAACGGTAATTAACTATTTATACATTAAACAGGGATTCCTATATAAATGACTAATACAGGAATGGGAAGACACAGTGGTAATGGGCAGGGTTTTTTGGCTGGCCTTATGTATTATAAGAAATAATACGCTACCTACAGTGTAATATATGGATTTACTTCACCTTGGAGTTCCATGACCTGTATTAAAGAACTCGGCCTGCGGCCTCATGCTTCTATATGGTTATGGAACTCCTCGGTGGCGTAATATCCTTATATTACACTGTAGGTAGCTTTTTATCCCTTATATATCATCTGTATCCACATATAGCTAAACATACACCCACATATTTCCCACTGTGCACCAACGGGCATACTTTTGCTAGTATATATTGCCTTCCTCTGGATCAACTGTTAGGTAGGGTTAAAAGGAGAGGGAAAAGGTTGTTCTTTATGGATGTATGTCTTTATTCAACCACAATTACAATGTTACACATTGATTTAACTAGTGTCATTGTATGTACATATAAATCCTCCATTTATTTACAATACATGGATACAAAGGACCCACCCTCTAGAATAGTATCCTCACCCCTGACCCACCATAGTTCCTGTGGAATAAAGTTTTTTTGCCGAAAGATTTGTAAGCCTGTCACCATGTCAAGGTAGACACTTTCAGACAGCAGAGCCCTAACTAACATAATTAATCTAACCTAGCTTAACCTAACAAACTCTGTCTACTGCTAGCCATGGGAATTTCATTACATACTGGTGGCCATGGGTATTTCATTACATACTGGTAGCCATGGGAATTTCATCAAATACTGGTAGCCATTTCATTACATACTGGTAGCCTTGGGAATTTCATCACATACTGGTAGCCATTTCATCATATAATGGCAGCAAACTGGCAATTTCATTATATAGGCTATTATCTACCCCATGTGCAGGACAATTCACTAATTATATAAGTGCAGGCAGTGGCAGCATTGCCTCGCTCCACTGATATAATGAGTGCATTGCCCTGCACATGGAGTAGGTGATAGCCTAATAGGTCTATGCGGCTGTCACCTACTCGTGTGCAGTGTTAAGAAGCTGGAGGCCGGAATTCATTGCAGAGGCAGTGCAGGGGCGGTAGTTCCCAGTAGTACAATGCTGCTGTGTGATGACGCCATTGTGCTGGCATGCGCAATGACATCATTGCGCAGCTGCCTAGTACTACTGGGAAAAGGAGATTCGACCGCCTGTTACGTTTCGCATCCATTCAGGAAGGTAACCCAGGGTAAATGCCCACGGTCTTCTAATGGTGAAGCTGCGAAGTCGCAGCCCTAGAGCAATAACCCACAGGTCCCTACACCACAATAGAGAGAAGGAAGGGTAGACTAACCCAAATAGCAAACTGGTTATCAGGAAAAGAAAAGCCATAGTCGGATCACAGGCGAAGGTCAAAAGGCTGGCGGCAATAAGTGTAGTTTAACAATCCGGGTCGGCAACAGTCAATCAGGAAGAAACAATTTGTAGTCGGGTCACAGGCAAAGGTCAAAAGACTGGCGGCAATCAATAAGGTTGGTCAGGAAAACAGGCCGAAGCCAGGAAATATTGGGTCCAAATTAAAAGCTTAGCGATTCAGGTAGAAAAACACTTATCTGGCAGCAATGAGACAATGGGGAGGAGAGCTATATAGGCAAAACCGCATGGTCAACGTCATCCGAGCACGCCATGTACGCTAGCGCCATCACATCCAGGAACCCGCCATAAGATGTTTCCTCTAATTTTTGGATTTCCTCAAATTTTCTCGAATTTCCCAATTTCCTTGAACATTCAAATTTCCCCCGAACGTCTGGAATTACATGAACGGTCAAAGGAACTCGACCACTCTTTGGCGACCATTTGGTAGAGCCATAACAATGCCTCCCTACAGGATGCCGCTCTGTAATGTGCTGTCCTGGCCGACCAGTCAGAACAGCCCAACGGTCAGTTGGGAAGAAGGATAGGAAGGTGTGTACCCACCCTAATTCGTTGATAAACTTTCTGGTGCCCAAAATTGCACTGCAAACTCATGGGGCCTTACAAGGTCTCTATACATAGGCAGAATTATGCTTTCCTACCTTGACTCTAGGGAGAGAAAGATAACCGTATGCTTGTTTCCCTACTAGTGATCCATTTGTTGTTTTATTATTTTTATTATTTTTGTAAAAACAGCTAAAAAAGTAGGTTGCTTTTTACCTGATCAGACAAATTTGGTGTACACAGTGTAAATGGCCATACACCAGCACGATATTACTTACCCGACCGACCGTTCACGCGACGTTCCTGCGATCCTGCCGGGACCACCTCTCCCGATCTTATATACGACCGACATTCGATCGAAAAATGAATGGGATTTTGCGATCGCATGTCGGTCGTATATAAGATCGGGAGAGGTGGTTCTGGCAGGATCGCAGGAACGTCGCGTGAGTGGTCGGTCGGGTAAGTAATATCGTGCTGGTGTATGGCCACCTTAAGGAAAGAATAGATGTCTGGGGAATTTTACATCAGAAAAAAATAAATTAGTTTTGTTGTATGTATTGTATGCAGTCTGCTGGTTACATATCTTTAAAGAGCTACTATCACCATAAATAAAGTCTTTCTGTGAACCATGTAGGTTTTCACAGCATATTATCTTAGCAATGTAGATTACTACAGTTGTATTTAGTAGCTTGATCACCATTTTCCCAGACCATATCTAGTGGAAAACTACAATTTCCAGGCTCCAGATACAGCCCACTGCCTTCACATAAACCTTCCTCCGAGCAAGATAACAGCAGTAGAAATATATTTACTTTGAGTTTGAAAAATGGCAAGTACCGGTATAAGGATTCAGGAGTGAGACATGCATGTAAATGTCTTAAAAGAGATGAAAAGTTAATTGGGCCCCTTAATGCTTCCTGGAGGGCTCCTGGTCTTATATTTCCTGGTGGTCCCCATTACCCTAGTCCAACACTGGTGATCAGAGCTTATATTAATGTGTGCCTGCTGTTCACAAGACCCCAGATTTCACAGGGTAAGTAAAAAGGTGAGCATTTTCAGTGCTGTACATAACCAATAATACAAGTTTATTAGTAGAATTATTCCAGGGCATCATTAGTTATGAGTAGAGTTTCTGGAATGAGCTGCTGGAAGTGTTGGGCATGTAATGGGGGTCATGTTCGTTTTTTTAATATTGTTGTCCTTTAAATGGAAGGGTAATTAATGTGAATCACATCTTTGCTTTTAAGGCTTTCCGGGATATGAAGTCCCGCAACAGTTAGGGTTCGTTCACACTAGATCAGTTTCTGTCCGTCTCCGAACTAATTAGAACTAAAGGTGGCCATACATCAGTGCGATATTACTTACCCAACGTTCCTGCGATCCTGCCGGAACCACCTCTCCCGATCTTATATTCGGCCGACATGCGATCGCAAAATTAATGTGATCGCATGTCGGTCGGATATTAGATCGGGAGAGACGGTTCTGGCAGGTTCGATGAACGTCGTGTGAGCATTCGTTCGGGTAAATAATATCGCACTGATGTATGGCCACCTTAAAGGTTTGTACAAGGTTCAATGTGTACGAAAGAGTGTTTTGGATGATAATCGGCTCGTGTATGGGCACTTTATTGCCCAAAACGGCCTTTCGTTCAGCGTTCATTGCACGATCCGGCGGGCGGATTACCAAACGATTGTTTCGGCCGAAAAAGTGCCCATACATGGGCCGATTATCAGCCAAAAAGTTTGTTTGGGACCCGCAATCGCACATGTGTACAAACCTTTAGGCTTGAGGCATTCGTGATCCTTACCCTTACCTGCGTTCAGTTGCAGCTGCCTTAGGCAGATCTCCTCATTTACTTTTGGTCCGGACGCATTTTGATTAAAAATATAGCAAAAAGGAGCGCTAAAAACCGACCAAAAAGGGCAAAAAATATGGACTGTCCATTGTGCTCCATTTTGCTTCGTTTCTAGTGTGAAGACGGCAAAGTTGTCTATCACTGTCAAAAATATTTTGAAAAATATTTATGATATTGTTAATTTTATTCTAATGTTTTCTAATGTTCTATTTCTGTACAAAAATATATATTGCCTAACAGGTATTTGCCTTAAAAAATGACAGTAAATACTTGTGCTGCTTATACTATAAGGGCACGTTCACACTACATCAGTTTATATCCGTTTTTCAAATGCAGGTGCGTTTAAAAAAAAATGGACAGACAGTAAAACCCCACAGGATTTAACAATAGGATTTCACACCTGCTTCGTTATAATCCGTTCCGTTCCAGTCCGTTTAAAAAACGCACTGCATGCAGCATTTCTGTCGTTTTTTTCATGCATTTTCTATAGAAATCTATGGAATACACATTGTTAAAAAATGGATACAAATGGATGAAAAAAATGGATACAAATTGACAGAAACACATGCTGTGTGTTACTGTCAGTTTCTGTCAGTTTCTAGTGTGAAAGAGCCCTCAGTGTTAAGTGAATCCCTGTTGGAAAGGGATCTTGGAGTTTTGCTGGATAACAAACTTAAAGGAAGCAAGCAGTGCCAGGCGGCAACAGCCAGAGCCAGCATGGTATTGTCTTGTATAAAGAGAGGTATGGATTCAAGGGAGGAAAATGTTATTCTCCCTCTTTACAAAGCATTGGTAAGGCCTCATTTGGAATATGCAATGCAATTTTGGAATCCTGTGTACAAAAAGGACATCTTTGAAATGGAAAGGGTTTAGAGAAGGGCAACTAAATTAATAAGGGGAATGGGGGAGCTTGAATATGAAGAGAGACTGGAAAAGTTACAATTATGTACCCTGGAGAAAAGGCGCTTGCGTGGGGATATGATTACTGTGTATAAATACATTAATGGGCCATACAATAAACTGGGGCATTGTTCACCAATAGAACATGTCAGAGGACACGTGGCCATCCCTTAAGACTTGAAGAAAAAAGGTTTAGGCTTCAAGTTTGGAAAGGGTTTTTCACTGTAAGAACGGTAAAGCTATGAAACTGTCTTCCAGTGGACGTTGTTATGGCAGGTTCATTGGTCAGTTTAAAAAAAAAGCTGGATGAGTTTCTGCAAACAAGGAATGTTGCAAGTTACTGGTATTGATTCATAAAGTAGAGTTGATCCAGGGAAATTTCTGATTGCAGGGAATTTTTTTCCCCTTCATAAATTTGGTGGTTTTTTTTTGCCTTCCTCTGGATCAACAGTTAGGCAGGAAATGAGGATATTGCTAGATGGGTTGGACTGGATGGACGTATGTCTTTATTCAACCTCAAATACTATACTATACTATACTAGAATCTATCAGTGAGCAATATCTGTTGTATTCAATTAGATCAACTGCACTTGAAGTTTAATTCTTGAAGACGTTTTGCTAGTCATCCGACTGGCTTTCTCAATTCGTCTTCAAGAACTAAACTTCAAGTCCAGTTGATCTAATTAAATACAAGAGATATACCATGACCTGGATGAATGAGAACCTTCACAAGCATATCAGTGAGCAAGTTTAGTTTGTAACGCTTAATTGCTGATGTAGCTGCAAAGGTGAAAAAATGTCTTACAAATTGATACAGTGAATGGACAAAGTGCTCACCAGTGAATTGAAATAGACTACCGTACATGCGGACATTGAACCTGAAAAATTATATGCTATATTAGAGCAATTACAAGTAATGGAGATATGACGTCAACTTCATAAGCAAGAATAACTGTTATAAAATGCAATGTGGGCAACAAGTGCTTGGTCTGAATTAATACATGGAGCACTTGTTATAAGAATCACAACAATGGACCCAGAATTAGGCCCATTCAGAAAATGGTAAGTTGTTTCAGTGAGTATAGTGACCCTTTAATTATTTGGAAAGGTGGAAGGGTAATGATGGAATAAAGAGGCAGGAGAATGAGAAATGGGAAAAAAATGAGCAGAATAAATAAAGTGATAAAATGCAGTAGCAAAGGATGAGAATAAGAAAATTAGCAGTAAAAATAGAGCAGGAATAAGAAGTAAAGAGAGAGCAAATGGGATGTATGATAGAGGAAACACAATAGAAATAGTTGATGCATGGTATAGTGAAGTGGAGAAAGAAATAGTTAAAAAGGAAAAATACAGAATAGAAAGTAAAACTGAGATTGAAAGGGAGTAGTGGAAATAGAAACTCAAGAGGGAAATTTCAATGAGGAAAAATACTGTAAAACAGAAAAAACGGGATGAATACGGGATGAATAGAAATAAAAATTAAGTACAGAAAAGGAATAAATGGAGAACAGCAGGAAAGCAGAGAGACAGATGGGAAGATAAGAGATTAGAGAAAAAGAGCACAGTAGGACACGAATGACAAGACAATGGAATGCAGAGATGTGTGTCATGTCAAGTATGAAAGTAGGGGGTGTTGGCCTTGGGCATATAGGAATTTGTCAATGTTTTAAACAATTTATTTGTGTTCTGGAGGTTATCTACCTACATTCTGTATCTCTACATTATATAACAAGGTGAGGTTTTAGATAAAATATTATATCACGTTTCAATCATTTTATAATTTTCTACTTAAAATTCCTTTAGAGATTTGGGGCACTGGGCTAGTGCCCTGATTAACCCTGGTTGTTGGCCATATATTTGGAGTTACATATACTTTCCACTCTCACTGTATGTTGCCTGTATCTCTGGTTACCCATATATGTTTGGGTGCCTTGGAAAGAAATAAAGGTTTATCTGATATATCACGCGCTTAAAACTATAAACTCTTAGCATTTTGCTTTTTATTAGATAACTAGAAAGGGAAAGTTTAAGCATAAACTTTGAATTTGGCTTGAAGGGCTGCATTTTGGAAGGGAATATGTGTGTTTGCTGCAGATTTTAAAACTCAATAATGGGAATGATGAGTTTGTAGTGAACGCTTGTTTGGGACAAAAAAAGCTTTTGTGTGTACCCAGCCCAAAGTGGTGCTAATTTTGATCCAATCAATCAGAAAGCTAACATCTGATTGGTTAGGGCAAAATTAGCACCATTTTCAATGATAAGAACTTTTATTGAATCTCTCTGTATCTTTTTGATGATTGGTCAAAATTTGTTTTTTTGACTTTAGTTATGGCTGCCACAGTAATGGATAAGTAGATCAGTAGGTGTGTGTACCTGTGTCGGGTTGGGGGTTAAAAAAAATACTTTTTTAATGATTGGTCAAATTTTTTTTTACTTTAGTTACCCTTTAAGTATGGCTGCCACAGTAATGGATAAGTAAATCAGTAGGTGTGTGTGCCTGGGTCTGGTTGAGGGGGTATGTCTTTTTTGTGTTTACAACCACAAAACTATATTTTATTGAGGATGAAGCTAAATTAGTTTTTTTTACTTTAGATACCCTTTAAGTATGGCTGCAACAGTAATGGAGAGATAGGTCAGTAGGTGTATGTACCTGTGCCACGTGGGGGTTAAAAAAACAAACTTTTTTGATGATTGATCAAAATTATTTTATTTTACTTTAGTTACCCCTTAAGTATGGCTGCCACAGTAATGGATATGTAGATCAGTAGGTGTGTGTACCTGTGTCGGGTTGGGGGTTAACTTTTTTGATGATTGGTCAAATTTTTTTTCACTTTAGTTACCATTTAAGTATGGCTGCAACAGTAAAAGAAGGGTAGGTCAGTATGTGTATGTGTCAGTATGTGACACGTGGGGGTTAAAAAAACAAACTTTTTTGATGATTGGTCAAAAATGTTTTTATTACTTTAGTTACCCTTTAGGTATGGCTGCAACAGTAAAGGAGGGGTAGGTCAGTAGGTGTATGTACCTGTGCTATGTGGGGGTTAAAAAAACAAACTTTTTTGATGATTGGTCAAAAAAAATCTTTTTTACCTTAGTTACCCTTTAAGTATGGCTGCCACAGTAATGGATAAGTAGATCAGTAGGTGTGTCTACCTGGGTCGTGTTGGGGGTTAAAAAAAACAAACTTTTAGAAAATTAGTTTTTTTGACTTTAGTTATCCTTTAAATATGGCTGCCACAGTAATGGAGGGGTAGGTCAGTAGGTGTATGTACTTGTACCACCTGGGGGTTAAAAAAACAAACTTTTTTGATGATTGGTCAAAATTTCTTTTTTTGACTTTAGTTACCCTTTAAGTATGGCTGCCACAGTAATGGATAAGTAGATCAATAGGTGTGTGTACCTGTGTCGGGTTGGGGGTTAACTTTTTTGATGATTAGTCAATTTTTTTTTCACTTTAGTTACCATTTAAGTATGGCTGCAACAGTAATGGAAGGGTAGGTCAGTATGTGTATGTACCTGTGCCACGTGGGGGTTAAAAAAACTAAATTTTTTGATGATTGGTCAAAAATGTTTTTATTACTTTAGTTACCCTTTAGGTATGGCTGCTACAGTAAAGGAGGGGTAGGTCAGTAGGTGTATGTACCTGTGCTAGGTGGGGGTTAAAAAAACAAACTTTTTTGATGATTGGTCAAAAAAAATCTTTTTACCTTAGTTACCCTTTAAGTATGGCTGCCACGGTAATGGATAAGTAGATCAGTAGGTGTGTGTACCTGGGTCGGGTTGGGGGTTAAAAAAAAACAAACTTTTTAGATAATTGGTCAAAATTAGTTTTTTTGACTTTAGTTATCCTTTAAATATGGCTGCCACAGTAATGGAGGGATAGGTCAGTAGGTGTATGTACTTGTACCACCTGGGGGTTAAAAAAACAAACTTTTTTGATGATTGGTCAAAATTTCTTTTTTTGACTTTAGTTACCCTTTAAGTATGGCTGCCACAGTAATGGATAAGTAGATCAGTAGGTGTGTGTACCTGTGTCCGGTTGGGGGTTAAAAAAACCAAACTTTTTAGATAATTGGTCAAATTTAGTTTTTTTGACTTTAGTTACCCTTTAAGTATGGCTGCCACAGTAATGGATAAGTAGATCAGTAGGTGTGTGTACCGGTGTCAAGTTGGAGGTTAAAAAACCAAACTTTTTTGATGATTAGTCAAATTTTTTTTTTACTTTAGTTACCCTTTAGGTATGGCTGCCACAGTAATGGATAAGTAGATCAGAAGGTGTGTGTACCTGTGTCCGGTTGGGGGTTAAAAAAACAAACTTTTTTGATGATTGGTCAAAATTTGTTTTTTTGACTTTAGTTACCCTTTAGATATGGCTGCAACAGTAATGGAGGGGTAGGTCAGTAGGTGTATGTAATTGTGCCACATGGGGGTTAAACAAACAAACCTTTTTTTATTAATCAAAATTAATTTTTTTGACTTTAGTTACCCTTTAAGTATGGCTGGCACAGTAATGGATAAGTAAATCAGTAGGTGTGTGTGCCTGGGTCTGGTTGAGGGGGTATGTCTTTTTTGTGTTTACAACCATAAAACTATATTTTATTGAGGATAAAGCTAAATTAGTTTTTTTTACTTTAGTTACCCTTTAAGTATGGCTGCCACAGTAATGGAGAGATAGGTCAGTAGGTGTATGTACCTGTGCCACGTGGGGGTTAAAAAAACAAACTTTTTTGATGATTGGTCAAAATTTCTTTTTTTGACTTTAGTTACCCTTTAAGTATGGCTGCCACAGTAATGGATAAGTAGATCAGTAGGTGTGTGTACCTGTGTCCGGTTGGGGGTTAAAAAAACAAACTTTTTTGATGATTGGTCAAAATTAGTTTTTTTGACTTTAGTTACCCTTTAGATATGGCTGCAACAGTAATGGAGGGGTAGGTCAGTAGGTGTATGTAACTGTGCCACATGGGGGTTAAACAAACAAACCTTTTTTATTATTAATCAAAATTAATTTTTTTGACTTTAGTTACCCTTTAAGTATGGCTGCCACAGTAATGGATAAGTAGATCAGAAGGTGTGTGTACCTGTGTATGGTTGGGGGTTAAAAAAACAAACTTTTTTGATGATTGGTCAGAATTAGTTTTTTTGACTTTAGTTACCCTTTAGATATGGCTGCAACAGTAATGGAGGGGTAGGTCAGTAGGTGTATGTAACTGTGCCACATGGGGGTTAAACAAACAAACCTTTTTTATTATTAATCAAAATTAATTATTTTGACTTTAGTTACCCTTTAAGTATGGCTGCCACAGTAATGGATAAGTAAATCAGTAGGTGTGTGTGCCTGGGTCTGGTTGAGGGGGTATGTCTTTTTTATGTTTACAACCATAAAACTATATTTTATTGAGGATAAAGCTAAATTAGTTTTTTTTACTTTAGATACCCTTTAAGTATGGCTGCAACAGTAATGGAGAGGTAGGTCAGTAGGTGTATGTACCTGTCCCACGTGGGGGTTAAAAAACTAACTTTTTTGATTATTGATCAAAATTATTTTTTTACTTTAGTTACCCCTTAAGTATAGCTGCCACAATAATGGATATGTAGATCAGTAGGTGTGTGTACCTGTGTCGGGTTGGGGGTTAACTTTTTTGATGATTGGTCAATTTTTTTTCACTTTAGTTACCATTTAAGTATGGCTGCAACAGTAATGGAGGGGTAGGTCAGTAGGTGTATGTACCTGTGCCACATGGGAGTTAAAAAAACAAACTTTTTTGATGATTGGTCAAATTTTTTTTTATCACTTTAGTTACCCTTTAGGTATGGCTGCAACAGTAAAGGAGGGGTAGGTCAGTAGGTGTATGTACCTGTGCCATGTGGGGGTTAAAAAACAAACTTTTTTGATGATTGGTCAAAAAAAATCTTTTTTACTTTAGTTACCCTTTAAGTATGGTGGCCACAGTAATGGATAAGTAGATCAGTAGGTGTGTGTACCTGGGCCGGGTTGTCGGGTTGGGGGTTAAAAAAAAAACTAACTTTTTAGATAATTGGTCAAAATTAGTTTTTTTGACTTTAGTTATCCTTTAAATATGGCTGCCACCGTAATGGAGGGATAGGTCAGTAGGTGTATGTACTTGTACCACGTGGTGGTTAAAAAAACAAACTTTTTTGATGATTGGTCAAAATTTCTTTTTTTGACTTTAGTTACCCTTTAAGTATGACTGCCACAGTAATGGATAAGTAGATCAGTAGGTGTGTGTACCGGTGTCGAGTTGGGGGTTAAAAAAACAAACTTTTTTGATGATTAGTCAATTTTTTTTTTTACTTTAGTTACCCTTTAAGTATGGCTGCCACAGTAATGGATAAGTAGATCAGTAGGTGTGTGTGCCTGGGTCTGGTTGAGGGGGTATGTCTTTTTTGTGTTTACAACCATAAAACTATCTTTTATTGAGGATAAAGCTAAATTAGTTTTTTTTACTTTAGTTACCCTTATGTATGGCTGCCACAGTAATGGATAAGTAGATCAGTAGGTGTGTGTACCTGGGTCTGGTTGAGGGGGTATGTCTTTTTTGTGTTTACAACCATAAAACTATTTTTTATTGAGAATAAATCTAAATTAGTTTTTTTTACTTTAGTTACCCTTTAAGTCTGGCTGCCGCAGTAATGGATAAGTAGATTAGCAGGTGTGTGTACCTGGGTCTGGTTGAGGGGGTATGTCTTTTTTGTGTTCATAACCATAAAACTATCTTTTATTGAGGATAAATCTAAATACATTTTTTTGACTTTAGTTACCCTTTAAATGTGGCTTCCATGGGAATGGAAAGGTAGGTCAGTAGGTGGGTGTACCTGGGTCTGTGCGGGGGGTTGGGGGTATCACCATTTGTATTTATGACCATGAAAAAAACTGTTTTGAAATATCCACATTTGAGGATTGTTACCATTATAGTCTATGGGAAAAAATGTCTGGAAATTCGAAGATAACGCCGTAACGCTTCCGCGGATTCCTTAGCTAGAAGATAGCACACTTCTCCTATATGCCCCGCACGTCTGTACCGAATTTCATTTCTCTAGCTCAAAAACTGTGGGAGGAGATATGGTCCAAAAAAGCGGAAGAATAAAACGGAAGAAAAAGAAGAAGAAAAAGAAATAGAAAGAACAGTAATTTGGCTTTTTCAAACCAAATTAATAACCTAGTAATATAATAACCATATAATAACCTAGTAATATAATAACCATATGATCTAGTAATATAATAACATTATATTACTAGGGTATTAAATGGTAATAACCTACCCCTGTAGTGGATTTCTATGGGAGGAACTGTAAGATTATAGCTTTATAATCTTACAGTTCCAGGAGAAGAAGGAAACCAGAAGCCACAAAGGGGTAGGTTATACGGTAATTAATAATGCACCCCCAACTGTAAATTAAAGGGATATTAGAAATCACCTTGGAGTTCCGTGCCCTGTATAAAAGGTACTCGGCCTGCGGCCTTTTATATGGTCAAGGAACTCCTCTGTGACTTCTAATATCCTTATAATTTACAGTTGGGGGTGCATTATTCACTATATAATATTACTAGGTTATTATTTTACTAGGGTATTATAATAATCCAAAATTTGTATAGCAGCCCTCAGCCAGGATTCAAACCCTGATCTCCAATGTCAAAGGTGGTGCCTTTAACCAGTACAGTATCCAGCCAATGCATTATATGGATGATATATTACTAGGTTATATAGTAATCTAATAACCATATGATAACCTAGTAATATATTTTACATAAAATGTAGAGGATGGATATCCTTTAAATATGGCTGCCACAGTAATGGAGGGATAGGTCAGTAGGTGTATGTACTTGTACCACCTGGGGGTTAAAAAAACAAACTTTTTTTGATGATTGGTCAAAATTTCTTTTTTTGACTTTAGTTACCCTTAAGTATGGCTGCCACAGTAATGGATAAGTAGATCTAGGTGTGTTGTACCGTGTCCGTTGGGGGTTAAAAAAAACAAACTTTTTAGATAATTGGTCAAATTAGTTTTTTGACTTTATTTACCCTTTAAGTATGGCTGCCACGTAATGGATAAGTAGATCAGTAGGTGTGTGTACCGGTGTCGAGTTGGGGTTAAAAAACAAACTTTTTTGATGTAGTCAAATTTTTTTTTACTTTAGTTACCCTTAGGTATGGCTGCCACAGTAATGGATAAGTAGATCAAGGTGTGTGTACCTGTGTCCGGTTGGGGGTTAAAAAAACAAACTTTTTTGATGATTGGTCAAAATTTGTTTTTTTGACTTTAGTTACCCTTTAGATATGCTGCAACAGTAATGGAGGGTAGGTCAGTAGGTGTATGTAACTGTGCCACATGGGGTTAACAAACAAACCTTTTTTTATTAATCAAATTAATTTTTTTGACTTTAGTTACTCTTTAAGTATGGCTGGCACAGTAATGGATAAGTAAATCAGTAGGTGTGGTGCCTGGGTCTGGTGAGGGGGTATGTCTTTTTTTTGTGTTACAACAACATAAAACTATATTTTATTGAGGATAAAGCTAATTAGTTTTTTTTACTTTAGTTACCCTTTAAGTATGGCTGCAACAGTAATGGAGAGATATGGTCAGTAGGTGTATGTACCTGTGCCACGTGGGGGTTAAAAAAACAACTTTTTTGATGATTGGTCAAATTTCTTTTTTGACTTTAGTTACCCTTTAAGTATGGCTGCCACATAAAGGATAAGTAGATCAGTAGGTGTGTGTACCTGTGTCCGGTTGGGGGTTAAAAAAAACAAACTTTTTGATGATTGGTCAAAATTAGTTTTTTTGACTTTAGTTGTTACCCTTTAGATATGGCTGCAACAGTAATGGAGGGGTAGGTCAGTAGGTGTATGTAACTGTGCCACATGGGGGTAAAACAAACAAACCTTTTTATTATTAATCAAAATTATTTTTTTGACTTTAGTTACCCTTTAAGTATGGCTGCCACAGTAATGGATAAGTAAATCAGAGGTGTGTGTGCCTGGGTCTGGTTGAGGGGGTATGTCTTTTTTGTGTTTACAACCATAAAACTATTTTTATTGAGGAAAAGTCAAATTAGTTTTTTACTTTAGTTACCCTTTAAGTGGCTGCAACAGTAATGGAGAGGTAGGTCAGTAGGTGTATGTACCGTGCCACGTGGGGGTTAAAAAACTAACTTTTTTGATTATTGATCAAAATTATTTTTTTTACTTTAGTTACCCCTTAAGTATAGCTGCCACAGTAATGGATATGTAGATCAGTAGGTGTGTGTACCTGTGTCGGGTTGGGGGTTAACTTTTTTGATGATTGGTCAATTTTTTTTTCACTTTAGTTACCATTTAAGTATGGCTGCAACAGTAATGGAGGGGTAGGTCAGTAGGTGTATGTTCCTGTGCCACGTGGGGGTTAAAAAAAAAACTTTTTTGATGATTGGTCAAATTTTTTTTATTACTTTAGTTACCCTTTAGGTATGGCTGCAACAGTAAAGGAGGGGTAGGTCAGTAGGTGTATGTACTGTGCCATGTGGGGGTTAAAAACAAACTTTTTTGATGATTGGTCAAAAAAATCTTTTTTACTTTAGTTCCCCTTTAGTATGGTGCCACAGTAATGGATAGTAGTCAGTAGGTGTGTGTACCTGGGCCGGGTTTCGGGTTGGGGTTAAAAAAAAACTAACTTTTTAATAATTGGTCAAAATTAGTTTTTTTGACTTTAGTTATCCTTTAATATGGCTGCCACCGTATGGAGGGATAGGTCATAGGTGTATGTACTTGTACCACGTGGGTGTTAAAAAAACAAACTTTTTTGATGATGGTCAAAATTTCTTTTTTTGACTTTAGTACCCTTTAAGTATGACTGCCACAGTAATGGATAGTAGAGATCAGTAGTGTGTGTACCGTGTCGAGTTGGGGGTTAAAAAAACAAACTTTTTTGATGATTAGTCAATTTTTTTTTTTTATTAGTTACCCTTTAAGTATGGCTGCCACAGTAATGGAAAGTAGATCAGTAGGTGTGTGTGCCTGGGTCTGGTTGAGGGGTATGCTTTTTTGTGTTTACAATCACATAAACTTCTTTATTGAGGATAACTAATTAGTTTTTTTTACTTTAGTTACCCTTATGTATGGCTGCCACAGTAATGGATAAGTAGATCAGTAGGTGTGTGTACCTGGGTCTGGTTGAGGGGGTATGTCTTTTTGTGTTTACAACCATAAAACTATTTTTTATGAGAATAAATCTAAATTAGTTTTTTTACTTTAGTTACCCTTTAAGTCTGGCTGCCGCAGTAATGGATAAGTAGATTAGCAGGTGTGTGTACCTGGGTCTGGTTGAGGGGTATGTCTTTTTTGTGTTCATAACCATAAACTATCTTTTATTGGGATAAATCTAAATACATTTTTTTGACTTTAGTTACCCTTTAAATGTGGCTTCCATGGAATGGAAAGGTAGGTCAGTAGGTGGGTGTACTGGGTCTGTGCGGGGGTTGGGGGTATCACCATTTGTATTTATGACCATGAAAAAACTGTTTTGAAATATCCACATTTGAGGATTGTTACCATTATAGTCTATGGGAAAAAATGTCTGGAAATTCGAAGATAACGCCGTAACGCTTCCGCGGATTCCTTAGCTAGAAGATAGCACACTTCTCCTATATGCCCCGCACTTCTGTACCGAATTCATTTCTCTAGCTCAAAACTGTGGGAGGAGATATGGCCCAAAAAAGCGGAAGAATAAAACGGAAGAAAAAGAAAGAAGAAAAAGAATAGAAAGAACAGTATTTGGCTTTTTCAAACCAAATTAATAACCTAGTAATATAATAAACCATATAATAACCTTATATAAATAACCATATGATCTAGTAATATAATAACATATATACTAGGGTATTAAATGTGTATAACCACCCCTGTAGTGGATTTCTATGGGAGGAACTGTAAGATTATAGCTTTATAATCTTACATTTCCAGAGAAGAAGGACCCAGAAGCCACAAAGGGGTAGGTATACGGTAATTAATAATGCCCCCCAACTGTAAATTAAAGGGATATTAGAAATCACCTTGGAGTTCCGTGCCCTGTATAAAAGGTACTCGGCCTGCGGCCTTTTATATGGTCAAGGAACTCCTCTGTGACTTCTATATCCTTATAATTTACAGTGTGGGGTGCATTATTCACTAAATAATATACTAGGTTATTATTTACTAGGGTATTATAATAATCCAAAATTTGTATAGCAGCCCTCGCCAGGATTCAAACCCTAGCTCCAATTGTCAAAGAGGTGGTGCCTTTAACCAGTACAGTATCCAGCCACTGCATTATATGGATGATATATTACTAGGTTATATAGTAATCTAATAACCATATGATAACCTAGTAATATATTTTACATAAAATGTAGAGGATGGATAGTGTACTGGTTAAAGGCACCACCTTTGACATGGGAGACCAGGGTTCGAATCCTGGCTGGGGGCAGCTATACAAAATTTGGATTAATAAAATAACCATATAATACCCTAGTAATAAAATATTGTTATATTTATAGGTTAATATATGGTTATTATATTACTAGGTTATTATATGGTTATTATATTACTATGTTACAGCAAAGGGTATGTTGACATTAGTGAGCTGCCATTTTAGGTTCTAACGGTCCTTCTTATTCTTTCCAGGATGCACCACATCCTTGGAATGTTCCTAACAGTAATTTCTACTGATTGGCTGTTGGATGGGTCAAAGATGCTCAGATCTCTACTGAGCAACTGAATCAACCCAGGCTCTGGGTCAAGGGCAAGACCATAACGATCTCTACTAGGGGTCCTGCAAACAGGAAGTCAGTATTTCGGCTACATTTATTTATGCACAGACACAATGCTGAATTGGCAGATAAAGGTCATTGGGATTAAAAAACACTGCTCTTTTTTCTGAAAAGCATATGTAATTGCACTGAACTTCCCCTTTAATGCACTTGTAATTTAGCTGGTTACTTGTGCATTCTTCTAAGATCTCATTGTTACTTGAAAACCATAATAACCTAGTAATATAAAAAGCATATGATCTAGTTATATAATAACAATATTATATTACTAGGGTATTATATGGTTATTATATTACTAGGGTATTATAATAATCCAAAATTTGTATAGCAGCACCCAACCAGGATTTGAACCCTGGTCTCCCATGTCAAAGATGGTGCCTTTTACCAGTACACTATCCAGCCACTACATTATATGTATGATATATTACTAGGTTATATAGCAATATAATAACCATATGAAAATCTAGTAATATATTTCCCATATAATGTAGTGGCTGGATAGTGTACTGGTTAAAGCCACCACCTTTGACATGGGAGACCAGGGTTTGAATCCTGGCTGGGGGCTGCTATACAAATTTTGGATTATTATAATACCCTAGTAATATTATAACCATATAATAACCTAGTAATATTATAACCATATAATACCCTAGTAATAAAATATTGTTATATTACTAGGTTACCCTAGTAATATAATAACCTTATAACTTTATATAGTTCGGCCATCTCTAATCATAACCCTGAAGGTGGGTGTTCCACATTAACACATAATTGAGCCACATGCTTCACACCCTTTGCCTGACGAGATCCTGCACCTGCTTATTTTAATATAAAAAAAAATCCATCCCAACACTTGGTCTGTCTTTTTGATTTTGTCCCCTTATGTGATTGAGTTTGACACCCCTGGTCTAAACTCTCAGACTTCAAAAAGGGGACAATGCAGGTATTTTATGGTGCAGGTTCTATAGCACAGATGGCAAGAATGAAATGTGAAAAGAAGTTGTGCTGAATAGTTCTCTTGTCTAGTAAGGACACTTACCTCCAGGTAATTACTTTCTTATTTAGGAATTTAGAGACCATCTTTATTTCCTGAAGTTGGTTTGTGTTAAATCACTAGACTGTATTGGATGAGCGATTTTAGTAAGAATTGCCATCATTGGCATTCTATCAACTGGATCTCTCTCTCTCTCTCGCTCTCTCTCTCCCTCTCTCTATCTATCTGAACGGCCCCTATCTATACCTATCTATCTACTTGGTTAGTTTTTGAACTTTCGAACTTCAGTACAAGTTCGAAAGTTCCAATTCGGACCCATTAAGGTCAATGTGGGAGTGATAGTTCGAAAAGTCCGGATGATTTACAGATAAACTAACAATGGCTGTAGGAGATGAATGCGTCTGTGTCTGATTGGGAACAGATCACAAACCAACTATTTTCTTACTCGTTTTATTCAGACATAGATATTCTGAACATTGGGCGTTTTCTATGGGACCCAGATCCCCACACAGACAAACAAACCAGCTATAGCAATAAATATTGGGTATGTTTTTTGCTCTTATCTGGAGAGTTGCCTAATTTTACCCGTGTAAGGCTTGCTGTAGACCACAATAGGTACTAGTGTTTGCTGATGGTCTCTAGTAAGGCAAGACTCAGCAGAACTAAGTAATGATCGTAGCGGTACTGGTGGAAGTTGCTGGGAGTGGGGGGGGGAAGAGGGTTGGTATGTGTCATTGGTTGGTGTGTGTCATTGTACACTCTGCATTTGTGACATACTATTCAGGGGCTGTTAGATGTTTTGCTGCTGAGATTTTCCCAGTAAATGCTGTGATTTCAAACAAAGATTAATCAAGATCTACAGCTCTGATTTAGTTTTGAAGTAGATTTGCATTAGTGGAAAATATAACAAATGTGTATCTGTTGTATTCAATTAGATCAACTGGACTTGAAAAGAAGTTCTTGAAGACGTTTCGCTAGTCATCCGACTGGCTTTCTCAATTCAGAATGACTTGTACAAGAATCTGTGGCAATTATGTATCCTGGAAAATCCCAATTAGCATATCACAGCCAGGTGTTAAGGGTGTGATTGGATAGTGGCTAAGAGGTGTTATAGGAACGCCCAGAGTAAGGTGTTAAAACGGCATTGTACATGGCAGACAGTTGGTGTCAAACCCCCCCACCTTTCTTTATTTTCACATAAATGGCCTCCTTAACACCTCTCTTGAACCAGTCACGTTCCTTCGCCAATATGTTAACATTACAATCTTCAAAGGTATGTCCTTTATGCTTAAGATGCAGGTACACGGCTGAGTCCTGACCCGAGGAATTGGCTCTTCTGTGCTGGGCCATACGTTGATGCAGTTGCTGTTTGGTCTCTCCCACATACAAATCAGAGCATTCTTCACTGCACTGCACTGCATATATGATGTCGCTTTTCTTGTGTTTTGGTATTGGGTCTTTCGGATGTACCAATTGCTGCCTCAGTGTGTTGTTCGGTTTAAAGCAGACAGGGATACAATGTTTTTTGAAAATTCTTCTTAATTTCTCGGAGACCCCTGCTACATATGGGATGACCATGTTCTTCCTCCTGTCTTGCTTTTCCCCTTCACTGTTTGTATTTGTGTTCTTTTCTTTCCTTCTACTTCTTTTGACAAAGGCCCAGTCTGGATATCCACAAGTTTTAAGGGCTCCTCTGAAATGTTTCATTTCTTTAGCCTTCGCCTCTGTGCTAGTGGGGATGTTCTCAGCTCTGTGTTGCAGAGGCGTTCCTATAACACCTCTTAGCCACTATCCAATCACACCCTTAACACCTGGCTGTGATATGCTAATTGGGATTTTCCAGGGTACATAATTGCCACAGATTCTTGTACAAGTCATTCTGAATTGAGAAAGCCAGTCGGATGACTAGCGAAACGTCTTCAAGAACTACTTTTCAAGTCCAGTTGATCTAATTGAATACAACAGATATACCATGACCTGGATGAATGAGAACCTTCACAAGCATATAACAAATGTGCTTTTCTAGTTGTGCTCCAGTAGAGATACATTGCTAGAAAATGATTTGCTGACGTGATATCTTACTCTTTATTATGCCTTGTGTTATTAGTAAAGATGGGCTATGCAAATTTAGGTTTAGTCTTCTTTTACTTTCTTCAGGCATTGTTGTCATGGTTACCAGGTGATGTCACTAAGGGTTGTCACATGACAAAGACTTCTGGATTAGCTCATTTGCATTTTAGTTTAGCTAGAGTAAGGAAGATTTTTTACTGCTCTCAGCTGATCAAATTTTTTTTCAAAAATATATTTGACTAGAAAAGACCTTAAAGGGTATCTTTGCTTCAACAATCAACTTTGCAAAAATGGTAACTTTAGATAGAGTAAAGATCCACTACATAGAAGTGGCAGGGGAGCAGGGTCAGGAACAGATGTAAATTAACTGTATATTGGGCACATTCCAACTGTCACTATTTCAGTTAAAGCAAAACTGTACACAGCAGAAAAGTTAATGATAATAAGGCAATGACTGCTGAAAAATGAAACCCTAATAATTGGTCCATCAGTTCATCATTTAAGACCTTCTAATGGACTTAATGAGCGTATATGAATCATGCTATAAAACATTCTAGAAAAGAGAAAATATATACTTACAAATAGATGAATTCACAAATTGAGCTGCCATTTTAGGTTCTAACGGTCCTTCTTATTCTTTCCAGGATGCACCACATCCTTGGAATGTTCCTAACAGTAATTTTACTGATTGGCTGTTGGATGGGTCAAGATGCTCCAGATCTCTATGAGGGCAACTGATCAACCCAGGCTTCTGGGCAAAGGGCAAGACCATAACGATCTCTACAGGGGTCCTGCAACAGGAAGTCAGTATTCGGCTACATTTATTTATGCCACGACACATGCTGAATTGGCAGATATAAGGTCATTGGGATTAAAAAACACTGCTCTTTTTTCTGAAAAGCATATGGTAATTGCACTGAACTTCCCCTTTATGCACTGTAATTTAGCTGGTTATTTTGCATTCTTCTAAGATCTCATTGTTACTTGAACCATATAACCTAGTAATATAAAAGCATATGATCTAGTTATATAATAACAATATTATATTACTAGGGTATTATATGGTTATTATTTTACTAGGGTTTATATATCCAAAATTTGTAGAGCACACCCAACCAGGATTTGAAACCGGGTCTCCCATGTCAAAGATGGTGCCTTTTACCAGTACCCTATCCAGCCACTACATGATATGTATGATATATTTACTAGGTTATATAGCAATATATAACCATATGAAAATCTAGTAATATATCCCATAATGTAGTGGCTGGATTGTACATGGTTAAAGCCACCACCTTTGACATGGGGAGACCAGGTTTTGAATCCTGGCTGGGGGCTGCTATACAATTTTGGATTATTATAATACCTAGTAATATTATAACCATATAATAACCTAGTAATATTATAACCATATAATACCCTAGTAATAAAATATTGTTATATTACTAGGTTACCCTAGTAATATAATAACCTATAACTTATATAGTTCGGCCATCTCAATCATAACCCTGAAGGTGGGTGTCCACATTAACACATATTGAGCCACATGCTTCACACCCTTTGCCTGACGAGATCCTGCACTGCTTATTTTAATATAAAAAAAAAATCCATCCCAACACTTGGTCTGTCTTTTTGATTTTGTCCCCTTATGTGATTGAGTTTGACACCCCTGGTCTAACTCTCAGACTTCAAAAAGGGGACAATGCAGGTATTTATTGGGTGCGTTCTATAGCACATGGCAAAGAATGAAATGTGAAAGAAGTTGTGCTGAATAGTTCTCTTGTCTAGTAAGGCCACTTACTCCCAGTAATTACTTTCTTATTTAGGAATTTAGAGACCATCTTTATTTCCTGAAGTTGGTTTGTGTTAAATCACTAGACTTTATTGGATGAGCGATTTTAGTAAGAATTGCCATCATTGGCATTCTATCAACTGGATCTCTCTCTCTCTCTCGCTCTCTCTCTCCCTCTCTCTACTATCTGAAACGGCCCCTATCTAACCTATCTATCTACTTGGTTAGTTTTTGAACTTTCGAACTTCAGTACAAGTTCGAAAGTTCCAATTCGACCCATTAAGGTCAATGTGGGTGATAGTTCGAAAAGTCCGGATGATTTACAGATAACTAACAATGGCTGTAGGAGATGAATGCGTCTGTTCTGATTGGGAACAGATCACAAACCAAACTATTTTCTTACTCGTTTTATTCAACATAGATATTCTAACATTGGGCGTTTTCTATGGGACCCAGATCCCACACAGACAAACAAACCAGCTATAGCAATAAATATTGGGTATGTTTTTTGCTCTTATCTGGAGAGTTGCCTAATTTTACCCGTGTAAGCTTGCTGTAGACCAACAATAGTACTAGTGTTTGCTGATGGTCTCTAGTAAGGCAAGACTCAGCAGAACTAAGTAATGATCGTAGCGGTACTGGTGGAAGTTGCTGGAGTGGGGGGGGGAAGAGGGTTGGTATGTGTCATTGGTTGGTGTGTGTCATTGTACACTCTGCATTTTGACATACTATCAGGGCTGTTAGATGTTTTCTCTGAGATTTCCCATTAATGCTGTGATTTCAAACAAAGATTAATCAAGATCTACAGCTCTGATTTAGTTTTTGAATTAGTTTTGCATTAGTGGAAATATAACAAATGTGTATCTGTTGATTCAATTAGATCAACTGACTTGAAAAAGAAGTTCTTGAAGACGTTTCGCTAGTCATCCGACTGGCTTTCTCATTCAGAATGACTTGTACAAGATCTGTGCAATTATGTATCTGGAAATCCCAATTAGCATATCACACAGCCAGTGTTAAGGGTGTGGATTGGATAGTGGCTAAGAGGTGTATAGGAACGCCCAGAGTAAGGTGTTAAAACGGCATTGTACATGGCAGACAGTTTGTGTCAAACCCCCCACCTTTCTTATTTTCACATAAATGGCCTCCTTAACCACCTCTCTTGAACAGTCACGTCCTTCGCCAATATGTTACATTACAATCTTCAAAGGTATGTCCTTTATGTTAAGATGCAGGTACACGGCTGAGTCCTGACCCGAGGCTTGGCTCTTCTGTGCTGGCCCATACGTTGATGCAGTTGCGGTTTGGTCTCTCCCACATACAAATCAAGCATTCTTCACTGCACTGCACTGCTATATGAGTCGCTTTTCTTGTGTTTTGGTATTGGGTCTTCGGATGTACCAATTGCTGCCTCAGTGTGTTGTTCGGTTTAAAGCAGACAGGGATACAATGTTTTTTTGAAAATTCTTCTTAATTTCTCGGAGACCCCGTCCTACTATGGGATGACCATGTTCTTCCTCCTGTCTTGCTTTTCCCCTTCACTGTTTGTATTTGTGTTCTTTTCTTTCCTTCTACTTCTTTGACAAAGGCCCAGTCTGGAATCCACAAGTTTTAAGGGCTCCTCTGAAATGTTTCATTTCTTTAGCCTTCGCCTCTGGCTGTGGGGATGTTCTCAGCTCTGTGTGTGCAGAGGCGTTCCTATAACACCTCTAGCCACTATCCATCACACCCTTAACACCTGGCTGTGATATGCTAATTGGGATTTTCCAGGGTACATAATTGCCACAAGTTCTTGTACAAGTCATCTGAATTGAGAAAGCCAGTCGGATGACTAGCGAAACGTCTTCAAGAACTACTTTTCAAGTCCATTTGATCTAATTGAATACAACAGATATACCATGACCTGGATGAATGAGAACCTTCACAAGCATATAACAATGTGCTTTTCTAGTTGTGCTCCAGTAGAAATACATTGCTAGAAATGATTTGCTGACGTGATATCTTACTCTTTATTATGCCTTGTGTTATTAGTAAGATGGGCTATGCAAATTTTAGGTTTAGTCTTCTTTTACTTTCTTCAGGCATTGTTGTCATGGTTACCAGTGATAGTCACAGGTTGTCACATACAAAGACTTCTGGATACTCATTTGCATTTATGTTTAGCTAAGTAAGGAAGATTTTTTACTGCTCTCAGCTGATCAATTTTTTTTCAAAAATATATTTGTGAATTCATCTATTTGTAAGTATATATTTTCTCTATTTCTAGAAGTGTTTATAGCATGATTCATATACGGCTCATTAAGTCCATTAGGAAGGTCTTAAATGATGAACTGATGGACCAATTATTAGGGTTTCATTTTTCAGCAGTCATTGCCTTATCATCATTAACTTTTCTGCTGTGTACAGTTTTGCTTTAACTGAAATAGTGACAGTTGGAATGTGCCCAATATACAGTTAATTTACATCTGTTCCTGACCCTGCTCTCCCTGCCACTTCTATGTAGTGGATCTTTACTCTATCTAAAGTTACCATTTTTGCAAAGTTGATTGTTGAAGCAAAGATACCCTTTAAGGTCTTTTCTAGTTGTGTTCCTATAAATTGCTAGAAAATTATTTGCTGACGTGATATCTTACTCTTTATTATGCCTTGTGTTATTAGTAAAGATGGGCTATGCAAATTTAGGTTTAGTCTTCTTTTACTTTCTCAGGCATTGTTGTCATGGTTACCAGGTGATGTCACTAAGGGTTGTCACATGACAAAGACTTCTGGATTAGCTATTTGCATTTTATTAGCTAGAGTAAGGAAATTTTTTTACTGCTCTCAGCTGATCAAATTTTTTTTAAAATATATTGTGAATTCATCTATTTTGTAAGTATATATTTTCTCTATTTCTTAGAAGTGTTTATCATGATTCATACGGCTCATTAAGTCCATTGGAATGATGGACTGATGGACAATTATTAGGGTTTCATTTTTCAGCAGTCATTGCCTTATCATCATTAACTTTCGCTGTGTACAGTTTTGCTTTAACTGAAATAGTGACAGTTGGAATGTGCCCAATATACAGTTAATTTACATCTGTTTCCTGACCCTGCCTCTCCCTGCCACTTCTATGTAGTGGGTCTTACTCTATCTAAATGCTGATTTAGTTTTGATATAGATGTAAAATAGTGGGCCTTTACATGTCTAAATTCCAATTTTTGAAAATGTGTTTTTTGGAAGCAAAGATAATCTATAATGTGCTTTTCTGGTTTTGTCCAATAAAGATAAATTGCTAGTTGTTTATAAGTGATATTTTACACTTTCTTTGCCTTGTATCTTAGTAAAGATGGGCGAGTAAATTTGGTTTCGTTTTTTTTATTTCTTCAGGCTCTGTTTATTTTATTGTTGTAATGGTTATTATAGATGTGTTAATAGCATGATTCCTCTATGGCTTATTAAGTCCATATCAACTAGACTGATGAAATGATAAATCAATTATAGAGTTTCATTTCTGTGTGTGTCGATTTTACCTTTATATTGAAAGATGCTTATATAATTATTTGAATATGCTTATTGACACTATGTAACCAAAGATGTCCTGAAAAACTTACTCTGCCTTCTAAGGCATCGTCCAATAGAGATACATTTTATTATTAGAATATTTAAATTGTATCATAGGTGAGAAAATAATAAAATACTGTTCACAATGAATCAAACATCTAATGTCCCATGTCCAAAACATGAAAAGTTAAACGATGACCTGTTTGTTATTGAGATATCTAAATCCTTATTTTTATTTTACAGAAACATCAATCATGTTTAAAAAGGTGAAAAGGGTTGAGATCAAGGTAAAGATTGAACTTACTTGTACACACAATAAATGGCCTATTTATTTGTCACAATTTATAAAAATGTTAGTTGACTGAGGGTAAGAATACTGAGAGGCTTGTAAATATTCCCCACATAAGTTGGATCATATTCTGGCTGGACCAATTATATATTTTTATATAATTAAACTAATTACTGTCATATCTCACCGTACACTCCCCAAATCAGTTGGTTGGACATTAATGGCTTCTTAATCAGGTGTGACCAGTCTAATAAAGATATAACCTACCCCTGTAGTGGATTTCTATGGGAGGAACCGTAAGATTATAGCCTTATAATCTTACAGTTCCAGGAGAAGGAAACCAGAAGCCACAAAGGGGTAGGTTATATAGTAAATAACACACCCCGAAGTGTAAATTAAAGCGATATTAGAAGTCACCTTGGGGTTCTGTACCCTGTATAAAAGGTACTCGGCCTGCAGCCTCGCGCTTTTATATGGTCACGGAACTCCTCTGTGACTTCTAATAACCTTATAATTTACACTTGGGGGCGCATTATCCGCTATATAATAAACTAGAGCCATTAATATCCTGTACATTTTACACTTATAAATTCTGCTTAGTTATCTAATCAGTTACAGTTGGTGCTTATGTCACATGACTAATAATACTCCTTATACATTAGACCATAATAATGATGGAAATCTTGGCCTATGTAAAAGGCCCTATGTCCCTGTGGCCCAGTTCTCTATATGGTTACTGGACTACTTATGACCTTTTAATATTTTACATGCATTATTCACTATACATAGGGATTTATTCACTCTGTGGCTAGTTATATGATAGGTTACCTGTAACATAGCAGGAAGGATGGACCCATGACAACCCATGGGATATAGAATAGGCCCTCACTGTTGTTCCCTTTGTGATAGAGCTAAGAATATTTGTGATTTAGTCTGTGATAGAATGTTTATTGGTTTTCTGTTTTTATAGGAAATGGATAAAGAGAAAACGACAGCTCTGGCTGCTAGTGAATCAGGTATGATTTATAAGGAAATGTGATGTCTGTGATGGAACTGTGGGTATATGTTTATATAAGTCACGTTTACCTAGAAACCTATAGTCTTCTATACCATCCTCCATATCTTGTCTTGGAGATGTTTTATTGCCCATATTCCAGATTTTGTACAAATAAAACCTACTCATGGGGGGATTTTTACACTAATCCATAAAAATCTATATTGTGTATTTCAGAGAAAACAACATTTTTTGGGAGAATTCGTCGAGCTATTGCAAACCTTTTCCATAAGAAGAACAAGGTGAGTCTATAGGTATTTAATTATTACATTGAAATCACAACTAAATTGTCCTTTCCCATTTCCTAACACTCAGTGGCTAATGCAGTAGGAGGTGCAAAACGTTGCCTGTGCTTTAATTTCATGCAACCAATCAGATGTTAGACTTTAACTGGGTTACAAAACATCCATTTGGTTGCTGCAAATCAATAGCAAGGTCAAACATTTTGTTGCATCAGCCCCTAAATATTTACAGGGCTATGTATGGAGAGCTTGTTATTGGCTTTCCATTTAAAGTCATGCCATCCCATGTACCAAGGTTTAAGACATAACTTGCGGTGGTACGCAAAAACATTGTCACGAAAACACAGCAAGCTATGTACCGAGCCGATGACAGCTATTTAAGACAGAAACTGTCAGAACTGACAGAAAAATGTATTCGCTATGCACTGAGATCCGTTATCAGTGCAATAGAGAGCAATACCGGCTCTTGCTACATTGCCCTATTAGAATGTACAAGATCTACTTGTAAAAATACAAAGGTCAGTCCTTGTATTTATATTACGCATTAGGTTATGATTAAAGTGGCCCCTCTACCTCAAACAAACAGGGCAATCTACATACTACCTGTCTAATGTGTTGTTTAAAGGGCATCTATAGTGGGAAAATGAACTATTTTTTCTTTCTTTCCATGTGTTCTATAATTCCCCACAACCCCCAGAGTGTCATCACTTTGTTCAGATTCCCTCTCTGTCCTGAGATACACCAGTTAGAATACGTGATTGCATTCCTCTACTCCTACTTGGACTGTCAATCAAATCCCTGTGACGTGATCCCCCCTCCCTGCTCTGTAATAAACATAGAGATAAGAGCATTAGCAGGGGGAGAGAGGTAGCTTTGATGGTAGATATAAGGATGCACTTGACCCCCCTTCTTAATAGCTTTCACTGATTGATGATGGGTCACAAAGAGAGAGATCTTAACTGTACTGTTCTCCTTCTTCTTCCATGTCTCCAGGACAGCTTGCTTTCTATTGGCCACTGAACGTGGGTTGTTTTTTTTTAGGATGTTGAACTTTTAACTCCTACTTCACATGATAAGCTTGTCGGTTAGCCGGAGTTGAGACATGGTGGAGGTAACAGAGGGGAGGGGGAAGGGGGGAGTGCTGCACAGAGATCTGACACCATGGTTAAACAGAATCACTGACAGAGATAGGATTAAGGCAGCACAGAGTAAATGAATTTAACTAATTGCAAAGGGGCAATGTGTTTTTTTCACTATAGATGCCCTTTAAGGTAATTGCTATTTAGCCATGCAGCATGCAGGTTTGATTTATGTCCTACTTTTAAGAGGTGAGGTTGTCGCTTTAGTTGGGATGGATTTGCAAGCTTTGAGTAATGTTTGGCGTTGAATTTACTATGTATTGCTTATTGTTCTTCTATCTTTATAGGAATCAGAGAAGTCAAAGTCTCCTCGGACTCCAGGTACGGTATTTAAGGAATCTCTCCGGAACATTGTTTATTGTATTTAAATGTGGGGTAATTAGATTATGCAATTCACCTCTTGTGCCACCTTGCATGTGTGTTCCCACACATGCATGGAGCAGCCTCATTATAATATAACTCAACATTTATAATAGATATAAAAAATAATAAGTATATGACATGCAAAATAAGTGCTGACTGGGATAAATGTAGATCCTATACATGACCGATACAATATTACACTTTACAATATAGGTTTATTGAGGGAATAGTTATTTTGTTTTTTTGTAGAGTTTTTTGTATAACCATGGAATTGTTTCTTTACTTGAATTTTTGAACTGTGCAAATCTAAATTTTATCTTACAGAAACATCCTGCTTTTCCGTGGTTTGTACCACTTTCCAAACCCTATTTAAAGGAAAGAACAAGGTAAGGCTGTGGGCGTAGAATTACAATCTCCTTAAAACTTCTAGGACCAGAAGAATTCTGCAATTCATTATTCAGTGGGATTAATGAAGTTTGTTGGTTAGTGTAGGAAAACTTCAGTGAAGTAGGGAACGTTGTACATTTATTAAGCCCAGAATGATGTTTAGTATAAATACAGAATGTTATTTCTTTACATTTGGAATGTACTAGTTGTTGGGATCAGATCTGCAGCATTATCGTTCTTTAATGTAGATATTAGAAATACAGTGAATTATATGTTTTTCCTTTCTGTGCCACCAGGAGGAGGAGCTTTTAAACCACCAGAAGGTTAAAACTGTTCCCTAAATGGCGCTGCAACTCGCTAGGACCAGAGAACAGTTGCTTACTTTGAATAAAAAGGTTACAATTAAGTTGACCCATCAAAAGGAAGGAAAACTAGATTTAAGATACGGGATCATTCTACAGTCACTAGAAATGTTGCTCAACAGCAAAGGTACCAAAAACTAAAAATTATGCTCCCGCTGTCATCGGAAAGGTTGTACAACCACAAGAAAGGTACCAGATGAGAAGAGAAGAAAATTCCCGTCAATGATAATAAGGTTATAAAAGTTCAGAGAACAACAGTACCAAGTAAAAAGAGAACTGTCCTGCTGTCAGTCAAAAACTGCGAGAAAGGCTACACATCTACAGAAGAACAATGTGCAGACCAGAAACAGAAAAAGAGAACTGTTCCTGCTGTCAGTCAAAACTGCAGAGAAAGGCTACACATCTACAAAGAACAGTGGCAGACCAGAACAGAGAATTTCACCCACCATCAATGGAAAGGCTGTAAAACTGCAGGAGAAGAAGACGGATCCTCCTGCTGTCACAAGAAATATGTAATGTACAGGAACAGAAGGACCTAAAAGTGAATGAATGTAAGTTCTGTAGTAGTGTTTTAGTCTGATTACACATCCATTAAAGGTACAATATATTCATTTTATTTTCTTTTACACTTATAATTTCTGCTTAGTTATCTAATCAGTTACAGTTGGTGGTTATGTCACAGACTCACTCAGTGACACACAGGAATAATACTCCTTATACTTAGACCATAATAATGGAAATCGGATGGGCCCTATGGCCCGGCTCTTTATATGGTTACTGGACTGCTTATGACCTTTTAATATTTTACATGCATTATTCACTACACATAGGGATTTATCACTCTGTGACTAGTTATATGATATTACCGGGTTACCTGTAACATAGCAGGAAGATGGACCCATGACAACCCATTAGATGGTGTCCAATGGAATATAGAATAGGCCCTCACTGTTGTACCCTTGTGATAGAGCTAAGTATATTTGTGATTTAGTCGGTAATAGAATGCTTATTGGTTTTCTGTTTTTATAGGAATGATAAAGAGAAAATGACAGCTCTGCTGCTAGTGAATCAGGTATGATTTATAAGGACATGTGATTTGTGTGATGGAACTGTGGGTATAGTTTATACCAAGTCAGATACATTAACGTTCACCTAGAACCCTATAGTCTTCTATACCATCCTCCATATCTTGTCTTGGAGATGTTTTTATGCCCATATTCCAGATTGTACAAATAAAACCTACTCACGGGGGGATTTTTACACTAATCCATAAAAATCTATATTGTGTATTTCAGAGAAAACAACATTTTTTGGGAGAATTCGTCGAGCTGTTGCAAAACTTTTCCATAGAAGAACAAGGTGAGTCTATAGGTATTTAATTATACATTGAAACACAACTAATTGTCCTTCCCATTTCCAACACTCGGTGGTGCTAATGCAGTAGGAGGTGCAAACTTTGCCTGTGCTTTAATTTCGTGCAACCAATCAGATGTTAGACTATTTAAAGGAACTTATTTAACCCTATTTAAAGGAAAGAACAAGGTAAGGCTGTGGATGTAGAATTACAATCTCCCAAAAAAACTTCTAGGACCAGAAGAATTCTGCATTCATTATTCAGTGGGATTAATGAAGTTTGTTGGTTAGTGTAGGAAAACTGCAGTGAAGTAGGGAACGTCGAACATTTATTAAGCCCAGAATGTAGTTTAGTATAAATACAGAATGTTATTTCTTTACATTTGGAATGTACTAGATGTTGGGATCAATCTGCAGCATCATCGTTCTTTAATGTAGATATTAGAATACAGTGAATTATATGTTTTTCCTTTCTGTGCCACCAGGAGGAGGAGCTTTTAAACCACCAGAAGGTTAAAACTGTTCCTAAAGGGGTGCTGCAACTCGCTAGGAACAGAGAACAGTTGCTTACGTTGAATAAAAAGGCTACATTTAATTTGAAACCACCAAAAGGAAGGAAAACTAGATTTAAGAAACGGGATAATTCTACTGTCACTAGAAATGTTGTTCAACAGCAAAAGGTACCAAAAACTAAAAATGATGCTCCCGCTGTCATCAGAAAGGTTGTACAACCACAGGGAAAGAAGGTACCAGATGAGAAGAAGAAGAAAATTCCCGTCAATGATAATAAGGTTATAAAAGTTCAGAGAACAATAGTACCAAGTAAAAAGAGAACTGTTCCTGCTGTCAGTCAAAAACTACAGAGAAAGGCTACACATCTACATAAAAATGTGGCAGACCAGAAAAAAGAAAATTTCACACCCACCATCAATAGAAAAGCATACACATCTACAGAAGAAAATGTGGCGGACCAGATAATGAAATTTCACCACCAACCTTACAGGAAAATGATGGCAGACCGCCCCAGAGAAAATTTCACTACCATCAATAGAAGGATACACATGTCAGAAGAAAAAGTGGAGCCAGAAAAAGAAAATTTCACCACCATCAATAGAAAGGATACACATGTACAAAGAAGAAAATGTGGGACACAAGAAAAAGAAAATTTCACCCACCATCAATGAAAGGATACAAATCTACAGAAGAAAAATGTGGCAGACCAGAAAAAGAAATTCCACCATCAATGAAAGGATACAATCTACAGAGAAAAAGTGGCAGGCCAGAAAAAGAAAATTTCACCCACCATCAATAGAAAGGCTACACATCTACAGAAGAAAAATGTGGCAGACCAGAAAAAGAAAATTTTTACATCTGTTCCTGACCCTGCTCTCCCTGCCACTTCTATGTAGTGGATCGTTTACTTATCAACGTTACCATTTTTGCAAAGTTGATTGTTGAAGCAAAGATACCCTTTAAGGTCTTTTCTAGTTGTGTTCCTATAAATTGCTAGAAAATTATTTGCTGACGTGATATCTTACTCTTTATTATGCCTTGTGTTATTAGTAAAGATGGGCTATGCAAATTTAGGTTTAGTCTTCTTTTACTTTCTTCAGGCATTGTTGTCATGGTTACCAGGTGATGTCACTAAGGGTTGTCACATGACAAAGACTTCTGGATTAGCTCATTTGCATTTTAGTTTAGCTAGAGTAAGGAAGATTTTTTTACTGCTCTCAGCTGATCAAATTTTTTTTCAAAAATATATTTGTGAATTCATCTATTTTGTAAGTATATATTTTCTCTATTTCTAGAAGTGTTTATAGCATGATTCATATACGGCTCATTAAGTCCATTAGGAATGATGGACTGATGGACCAATTATTAGGGTTTCATTTTTCAGCAGTCATTGCCTTATCATCATTAACTTTTCTGCTGTGTACAGTTTTGCTTTAACTGAAATAGTGACAGTTGGAATGTGCCCAATATACAGTTAATTTACATCTGTTCCTGACCCTGTCTCCCTGCCACTTCTATGTAGTGGGTCTTTACTCTATCTAAAGGTCTGATTTAGTTTTGATATAGATGTAAAATAGTGGGCCTTTACTATGTCTAAAGGTCCAATTTTAGACTGATGAAATGATAAATCAATTATTAGAGTTTCATTTCTGTGTGTGTCGATTTTACCTTTATATTGAAGAGTTTTATATAATTATTTGAATATGGCTTATTGACACTATGTAAACCAAAGATGTCCTGAAAAACTTACTCTGCCTTCTGACACTATGTAAACCAAAGATGTCCTGAAAAACTTACTCTGCCTTCTAAGGCATCGTCCAATAGAGATACATTTTATTATTAGAATATTTAAATAATAGAATTCTGTCTAATTTCTGTGCTGTGTCGATTTTACCTTTATATTGAAAGAGTTTTATATAATTATTTGAATATGCTTATTGACACATGTAAACCAAAGATGTCCTGATGAAAAAACTTACTCTGCCTTCTAAGGCATCGTCCAATAGAGATTACAGTTTTATTATTAGAATATTTAAATGGTATCATAGGTGAGAAAATAATAAAATACTGTTCACAATGAATCAAACATCTAATGTCCCAAATGTCGCTACAAAACATAAAAGTTAACGATGACCGTTTGTTATTGGAGATATCTAAATCCTTATTTTTATTTTACAAGAAAACATCAATCATGTTTAAAAAGGTGAAAAGGGTTGAGATCAGGTAAAGATTGAACTTACTTGTACACACAATAAATGGCCCTATTTATTGTCAAATTTATAAAAATGTAGTTGACTGAGGGTAAGAATTACTGAGAGGCTTGAAATATTCCCCACATAAGTTGGATCAATATCTCTGGCTGGACCAATTATATATTTTTTATATAATTAAACTAATACGGTCATATCTCACCATACACTCCCCAAACAGTTGTGGACATTAATGGCTCTCTTAATCAGGTGTGTGACCAGTCTAATAAAGATATAACCTACCCCTGTAGAGGATTTCTATGGAGGAACCGTAAGATTATAGCCTTATAATCTTACAGTTCCAGGGAGAAGGAAAACAGAAAGCCACAAAGGGGGTAGGTTATATAGTAAATAACACACCCCGAAGTGTAAATTAAAGCGATATTAGAAGTCAACCTTGGGGTTCTGTACCCTGAGTATAAAAGGTACTCGGCCTGCAGCCTCGCGCTTTTGATATGGTCACGGAATCTCTGTGACTTCTAATAACCTTATAATTTACACTTGGGGGCGCACCGCATATCACTATATAATAAATAGAGCCATTAATATCCTGTAACATTTTACACTTATAAATTCAGCTTAGATTATCATCAGTTTACAGTTGGGACTTATGTCACATGACTAATAATAACTCCTTATACATGAGACCATAATAATGATGGAAAAATCTTGGCTATGTAAAAGGCCCTATGTCCTGTGGCCCAAGTTCTCTATATGGTTACTGGACCATACTATGACCTTTTAATATTTTACAGCATTATTCACTATACATAGGGATTTATTCACTCTGTGGCTAGTGATATGATGGGTTACCGGTAACATAGCAGGAAGGATGGACCCAATGACAACCATGGGATATAGAATAGGCCCCGACTGTTGTTCCCTTTGTGATAGAGCTAAGAATATTTGTGATTTAGTCCGTGTGATAGAATGTTTATGGTTTGTGTTTTACTGTTATTTAAAGAGCATGGATAAAGAGAAAACGACAGCCTCTGGCGCTAGTGAATCAGGTATGATTATAAAGGAATGTGATGTCTGCGTGGAATGAACTGTGGGTATATGTTTATATAAGTCACGTTTACACTAGAACCATAGTCTTCTATACCATCCTCCATATCTTGTCTTGGAGATGTTTTATTGCCCAATTCCAGATTTGTTACAAATAAAACTACTCATGGGGGGATTTTACACTAATCATAAAAAATCTTATATTGGTGCTATTTAAGAGAAAACAAATTTTTGGGAGAATTCGTCGAGCTATTGCAAACCTTTTCATAAGAAGAACAAGGTGAGTCTATAGGTATTTAATTATTACTATGGAAATCACAACTAAATTGTCCTTTCCATTCCAACACTCAGTGGCTAATGCAGTAGGAGGTAGAGTGCAAAACGTTCCTGCCTGTGCTTAATTTCATGCAACCAATCAGTGTTAGACTTTAACTGGGTTACAAAACATCATGTTGGTTGCTGCAAATCAATAGCAAGGAAACATTTGTTCGCATCAGGCCCCTAAATATTTACAGGGCTATGTATGGAGAGCTGTTATTGGCTTTTCCATCTTAAAGTCATGCCATCCCATGTACCAAGGTTAAGAACAAACTTGCGTGGTACGCAAAAAACATTGCACGAAAACACAGCAAGCTATGGTACCGAGCCGATGACAGTATTTAAGACAGAAACTGTCAGAACTGACAGAAAAAATGTATTGCTAGTGCACTGAGATCCGTTATCAGTCAGCAATAGAGAGCAATACCGGCCTCTGCTACAGTGCCCTATTAGAATGTACAAGAATCTACTTTTAAAAATACAAAGGTCAGTCCTTGTATTTATATTACGCATTAGGTTATGATAAAGTGGCCCTCTACCTCAAAAACAAACAGGGCAATCTACTACACCTCGTCAATGTGTTGTTAAAGGGCATCTATAGTGGGAAAATGAACTATTTTTTTCTTCTTTTCCAGTGGTCTATAATCCCCACAACCCCCAGAGTGTCATTCACTTTGTTCAGATTCCCCTCCTGTCCTGAGATACACCCAGTTAGAATACGTGATTGCATTCCTTACTCCTACTTGGACATGTCAATCAAATCCCTGTGACGATGACCCCTCCCTGGTCTGTAATAAAATAGAGATAAGAGCATTAGCAGGGGGAGAGAGGTAGCTTGATGGTAGATATAAGGATGCACTTGACCCCCGTTCTTAATAGCTTTCATGATTGATGATGGGTCCAAAGAGAGAGATCGTAAACGTACTGTCTCCTCCTGTTCTTCCATGTCTCAGGACCAGCTTGCTTTCTATTGGCACATGACGTGGGTTGTTTTTTAGGATGTTGAACTTTAACTCCTACTTCACATGAATAGCTTGTCGGTTAGCCGGGTTGAGACATGGTGAGGGGTAACAGAGGGGAGGGGGGAGGGGGGAGTGCTGCACAGAGATCTGACACCAAGGTTAAACAGATCACTGACAGAGATAGGATTAAGGCCGCACAGAGTAAATGAATTAACTAATTGCAAAGGGGGCAAGTGTTTTTTTTTCACATAGAGCCCTTTAAGGTAATGCTATTTAGACATGCAGCATGCAGGTTGTTTGATATGTCCTACTTTTCAAGGTGAGGTTGTCGCTTTAGTTGGGATGGATTGCAAGCTTTGAGTAATGTTTGGCGTTGTTGGAATTTATATTCATTTTATGTGTTCTTCTATTCTTTATAGGAATCAGAGAAGTCAAAGTCTCTCGGACTCCAGTACGGATTTAAGGAATCTTCCGGAACATGTTTATTGTATTTAAATGTGGGGTAATTAGATTGCAGTTCACCTCTTGATGCCACCTGCAGGTGCTCTTCCACACATGCATGGAGGCTAGCCTCCCATTATAATATAACCAACATTTATAATAGATATAAAAAATATAAGTATAACATGCAAAATAAGTGCTGACTGGGATAAAGTAGATCCTATACATGACGGATACAAATTACACTTTACAATATAGGTTTTATTGAGGGAAATAGTATTTTGTTTTTTGTAGAGTTTTTTGGTATAACCATGGAATTGTTCTTCTTACTTGAATTTTGAACTGTGCAAATCTAAATTTATATTACAGAAAGATCCTGCTTTTCCGTGGGTTTGTACACTTTCCAAACCCTATTTAAGGAAAAAGAACAAGGACTAGGGGCGGCGCGGTAGAATTACAATCTCCTTAAACTTCCTAGGACCAGAAGAATCTGCAATTCATTATTCAGTGGGATTAATGAAGTTTGTTGGTGTTGTGTGTAGGAAAACTTCAGTGAAGTAGGGAACGTTGTACATTTATTAAGCCCAGAATGATGTTTAGTTAAATACAGAATGTTATTTCTTTAATTTGGAATGTACTAGTTGTTGGGATCAGATCTGCCAGCATTATCGTTCTTTAATGAGATATTAGAAATACAGTGAATTATATGTTTTCCTTTCGTGCCACCAGGAGGAGGAGCTTTTAAACCACACCAGAAGGTTTTAAACTGTTCCTAAAGGGTGCTGCAAACTCGCTAGGAAAGAGAACAGATAGAAAGGTGCTACGTTGAATAATAAAAGGTTACAGTAATTTGAAACCACCAAAAGGAAGGAAAACTAGATTTAAGAAACGGGATATTCTACGTCATAGAAATGTTGTTCAACAGCAAGACAAGGTACAAAAACTAAAAAGATGCTCATGCGTCATCAGAAAGGTTTACAACCACAGGGAAAGAAAGACGGTACCGAGAGGTGAAGAAGAGAAGAAGAAGAACAAATTCCTCCGTCAATGATAATAAGGTTATAAAAGTTCAGAGAACAAAGTACCAAGTAAAAAGAGAACTGTTCCTGCTGTCAGTCAAAAAACTAGCGAGACAGAGAAAGGCACACATCTACATAAAAATGTGGCACAGAAACCAGGAAAAAAGAAAATTTCACACCCACCATCAATAGAAAAGCTACACATCTACAGAAGAATAATCAGACCAAAACCCGAAACTCCCCTCCTCACCCCTATAACCCCACCTCTACAGAGAAAAAGATGGCAGACGCCCCCCCCCCAAGATGAAAATTTCACAACACCATCAATAGAAAGGATACAACCTTAGAAGAAAAGGTGGCAGGCCAGGAAAAAGGAAAATTTCACACACCATCATAGAAAGGATACAAGCTACGAAGAAAAATGTGCGGACAGAAGAAAAAGAAATTTCACCGCACCATCAATAGAAGGATACAAATCTACAGAACAGAAAAATGTGGGCAGACCAGAAAAAGAAATTAACCACCATCAATAGAAAGGATACAATCTACAGAGAAAAAGTGGCAGACCAGAAAAAGAAAATTTCAAACCACCATCAATCAGCAGAAGGATACAATCCTACAGAAGAAAAATGTGGCAGACCAAAAAAAGAAAATTTCACCCACAATTAATAGAAAGGATACACATCTACAGAAGAAAAATGTGGCAGACCA
>CM033469.1:265485018-265511065 GCA_019447015.1 Hymenochirus boettgeri
TTCAGTGCACCGGGGAGTGGGTAAAAGTCTCTGGCTGCCTTAAAATCAGCTCAAAGGGAAAGGCCAATGGCCCTTGGCCACACCAGCCCAAATGCACCTGATCCTGTCCAACATTGGAAGCTAAGAAGGTGCAGGCCTGGTCAGTACCTGGATGGGAGACCAACTGGGAATACCAGGTGTCATAGACCTTTTCTTCTGCTTCACTCAACTGGCAGGCTTGTTCCAGCATACAATAACGATTGAAAGGAATGGCCTGTGAAGATCGGAGGGCTCATCGGGACATCCAAGATGGCTGGGGGCCAACAGCAGCTGTCCAGGATCCCCCCAGCCCAGCCGAGAGAAGAGGGAGACCCCCCCAGGACCAGTCATTGTCGCTGAACTTTAAAAGCCTGCCAGTTGAGTGAAGCAGAAGAAAGGTCTATGACACCTGGTATTCCCAGTTGCTTCCCAGTTGCTTTCCATGTCAGACAGGATCAGGTGCATTTGGGCTGTGGTGCCAAGGGCCATTGCCTTCCTTGAGCTGATTTTAAGGCAGCCAAGAGACTTTCACCCACTCCCCGGACACTCAAGCCAGGGAGCAGCCACCCACAGCCAGTGGCAATGGGGCTCCTCTACCCTCCAGCAAAAGAAGCTCTTTACTCCCCTCCAGCCATGGGGCCTAGATATTTCCTCTGGGCTGATTTCAAGGCATCCAGAGACTGTAACCCATTCACCTGTACTTTCAATCCAGGATGCTGCTCACCCACCAACAGGGGCAAGGTCCTGGGGAGTCTCCTCTTCTCTCAGTGGGGCGGATCCTGGGCGGCTGCTGTTGGCCCCAGCATCTGGATGTCCCGATGAGCCCCCCGATCTTCACAGGCCTTCCTTCCACGTCATGTACGCTGGAACCTTTTTAAAAGCCTGCCCGTTGAGTGAAGCAGAAGAAAAGGTCTATGACACCTGGTATTCCCAGTTGGTCTCCCATCCAGGTACTGACCAGGCCTGCACCTGCTTAGCTTCCTTGGTGTGGCCAAGGGCCATTGGCCTTTCCCTCTGAGCTGATTTTAAGGCAGCCAGAGACTTTCACCCACTCCCCGGTTCACTCAAGCCAGGGACGCCACTCACCCACCAGCCAGTGGCAATGGGGCTCCTCTACCCTCCAGCCAAAAGAGGCTCTTATCTCCCCCTCAGCCATGGGGCCTAGATATTTCTCGTGGCTGATTTCAAGGATCCAAGACTTAACCCATTCACCTGTAATTTCAATCAGGAATCTGCTCACCACCCCAAACAGGGCAAGGTCTGGGGAGTCTCCCTCTTCTCTAGCTGGGCTGGGGGATCCTGGGCAGCTGCTGTTGGCCCCCAGCCATCTTGGATGTCCCGATGAGCCCCGATCTTCACAGGCCATCCTTTCCATTGTCATTTGATCGCTGGAACCTTTTTAAAGCCTGCAGTTGAGTGAAGCAGAAGAAAAGGTCTATGACACCTGGTATTCCCAGTTGGTTCTCCATCCAGGTGCTGACCAGGCCTGCACCTGCTTGGTTCCAATGTCAGACAGGATTGGTGCATTTGGCTGGTGTGGCCAAGGGCCATTGGCCTTTCCCTGAGCTGATTTTAAGGCAGCCAGAGACTTTCACCCACATCCCCGGTACACTCAAGCCATTGGACGCCGCTCAACCACCAGCCTGTGGCAATGGGGCTCCTCTACCCTCCAGCCAAAAGAGGCTCTTACTCCCCTCCAGCCATGGGGCCTAGATATTTCCTCTGGGCTGATTTCAAGGCATCCAGAGACGTAAACCCATTCACCTGTACTTTCAATCCAGGGATGCTATCCCACCAACAGGGGCAAGGTTGGGGATTCTCTCTTCTCTCAGCTGGGCTGGGGGGATCCTGGGCAGCTGCTGTTGGCCCCCAGCCATCTTGGATGTCCGATAGAGCCCCCATCTTCACAGGCCATTCTTTCCATCGTCATTGTACGCTGGAACCTTTAAAGGCCTGCAGTTGAGTGAAGCAGAAGAAAAGGTCATGACACCTGTTATTCCCAGTGGTCTCCCATCCAAGTACTGGCCAGCCTGACCTGCTTGGCTTCCAATGGCAGAAAGGATCAGGTGCATTTGGGTGGTGTGGCCAAGGCCATTGGCCTTTCCTCTGAGCTGATTTTAAGGCAGCCAGAGACTTTACACCACTCCCGGTACACTGAAGCCTGGACGCCTCACCCACCAGCCTGTGGCAATGGGGCTCCTCTACCCTCCACCAAAAAAGGCTCTTACTCCCCCCCTCAGCATGGGGCCTAGATATTTCCTCTGGGCTGATTTCAAGGCATCCCGAGAGATGTAACCATTCACCTGTACTTTCAATCCAGGGATGCTGCACCCACCAAACAGGGGCAAGGTCCTGGGGAGTTCCCTCTTCTCTCAGCTGGGCTGGGGGGATCCTGGGCAGCTGCTGTTGGCCCCAGCCCATCTGGATGTCCCGATGAGCCCCCCGATCTTCACAGGCCATTCCTTTCATGTCATTGTACACTGGAACCTTTTAAAAGCCTGCAAGCTGTGAGGAAGCAGAAGAAAAGGTCTATGACACCTGGTATCCCAGTTGGTCTCCCATCCAGGTCTGACAGGCCTGCACCTGCTTGGCTCCAATGTCAGACAGGTACAGGTGCATTTGGGCTGGTGTGGCCAAGGGCCATTGGCTTTCCCTCTGAGTGATTTTAAGGCAGCCAGAGACTTTCACCCACTCCCCGGTACACTCAAGCCAGGACGCGCTCACCCACCCGCCAGTGGCAATGGGGCTCCCTACCTCCAGCCAAAAGAGGCTCTTACCCCCCCTCACATGGGGCCTATATTTCCTCTGGGCTGATTTCAAGGCATCCAGAGACTGTAACCCATTCACGTACTTTCAATCCAGGGATGCTGCTCACCCACCAACAGGGGCAAGGTCCTGGGGAGTCTCCCTCTTCTCTCAGCTGGGGATCTGGGCAGCTGCTGTTGGCCCCCAGCCATCTTGGATGTCCCGATGAGCCCGCTCTTCACAGGCCATTCCTTTCCATCGTCATTGTACGCTGGAACCTTTTAAAAGCCTGCCAGTTGAGTGAAGCAGAAGAAAAGGTCTATGAACACTGGTATTTCACGTTGGTCTCCATCCAGGTACTGACCAGGCCTGCACCTTGCTTTCCAATGTCAGACAGGATCAGGTGCATTTGGGCTGGTGTGGCCAAGGGCCATTGGCTTTCCTCTGAGCTGATTTTAAGGCAGCCAGAGACTTTCACCACTCCCCGGTACACTAAGCCGGGACGCCGCTCACCCACCAGCCAGTGGCAATGGGGCTCTCTACCTCCAGCCAAAAGAGGCTCTTACTCCCCCTCCAGCCATGGGCCTAGATATTTCCTCTGGGCTGATCAAGGCATCAGAGAATGTAACCATTCACCTGTACTTTCAATCCAGGGACTGCTCACCCACCAAACAGGGGCAAGGTCCTGGGGGTCTCCCTCTTCTCTCAGCTGGGCTGGGGGGATCCTGGAGTGCTGTTTGGCCCCCAGCCATCTTGGATGTCCCGATGAGCCCGATCTTCACAGGCCATTCCTTTCATCGTCATTGTACGCTGGAACTTTTTAAAAGCCTGCCAGTTGAGTGAAGCAGAAGAAAAGGTCTATGACAACTGGTATTCCCAGTTGGCCTATCCAGCCACCTGCTTGCTTCCAATGTCAGACAGGATCAGGTGCATTTGGGCTGGTGTGGCCAAGGGCCATTGTTTCCCTCTGAGCTGTTTTAAGGCAGCCAGAGACTTCACCCACTCCCGGTACACTCAAGCCAGGATGACCGCTCCACCACCAGCCGTGGCAATGGGCTCCTCTACCCTCCAGCCAAAAGAAGGCTCTTCTCCCCCTCAGCATGGGGCCTAGATTTTCCTCTGGGTGATTTAAGGCATCCGAGACTGTAACCCATTCACCTGTACTTCAATCCAGGGATGCTGCTCACCCACCAAACAGGGGCAGGTCATGTGGGATTTTTTTTTCTGTTCTAGAGCCCATCGGAGAGGCAGGGGGAGTAAGAGCCTCTTTTGGTGGAGGGTAGAGGAGCCCCATTGCCACACGGCTGGTGGGTGAGCGGCCGTCCCAGGCTTGAGTGTACCGGGGGGGAGTGGGTGAAAGTCTCTGGCTGCCTTAAAATCAGCTCAGAGGAAAGGCCAATGGCCCTTGGCCACCAGCCCAAATGCACCTGATCTGTCTGACATTGGAAGCGAGGTGCAGGCTGGTCAGCACCTGGATGGGAGACAACTGGGAATACCAGGTGTCATAGACCTTTTCTCTGCTTCACTCAACTGGCAGGCTTTTAAAAGTCCAGCTACAATGACGATGGAAAGGATGGCCTGTGAAGATCGGGGGGGTCATCGGACATCCAAATGGCTGGGGGCAACAGCAGCTGCCCAGGATCGCCCAGCTGAGAGAAGAGGGAGACTCCCAGGGCCTTGCCCCCTTGTGGGGTGAGCAGCATCCCGGATTGAAAGTACAGGTGAATGGGTACAGTCTCTGGATGCCTTGAAATAGCCCAGAGAAATATCTAGCCCTGGCTGGAGGGGGAGTAAGAGCCTCTTTTGGCTGGAGGGTAGAGGAGCCCCATTGCCACAGGCTGGTGGGTGAGCGGCGTCCCTGCAGTGTACCGGGGGGTGGGGTGAAAGCTTCTGGTGCCTTAAAATCAGCTCAGAGGGAAAGGCCAATGGCCCTGGCCACACCAGCCAATGCACCTGATCCTGTTGACATTGAAGCAAGCAGGTGCAGGCCTGGTCAGCACTTGGATGGGAGACAAACTGGGAATACCAGGTGTCATAGACCTTTCTTCTGTTCACTCAACTGGCAGGCTTTTAAAAAGGTTCCAGCGTACAATGACGATGGAAAGGAATGGCCTGTGAAGATCGGGGGGCTCATCGGGACATTCAAGAGGCTGGGGGCCACAGCAGCCGCCAGGATCCCCCCACCAGTGAGAGAAGAGGGAGACCCCAGGACCTGCCCCTGTTTGGTGGGGGACAGCACCTGGATTGTGAAAGTACAGGTGAAGGGTACAGTCTGGATGCCTTGAAATCAGCAGAGGAAATATCTAGCCCCTGGCTGGGGGGGGAGTAAGAGCCTTTTGGCTGGAGGGTAGAGGAGCCCCATTGCCACAGGCTGGTGGGTGACGGCGTCCAAGGCTCAGTGTACCGGGGAGTGGGTGAAAGTCTCTGGCTGCCTTAAAATCAGCTCAGAGGGAAAGGCCAATGGCCCTGGCCACCAGCCCAAATGCACCTGATCCTGTCTGACATGGAAGCAAGCAGGTGCAGGCCTGGTCAGACTGGATGGGAGACCAACTGGGAATACCAGGTGTCATAGACTTTTCTTCTGCTTACTCAACTGGCAGGCTTTTAAAAAGGTTCCAGCGTACAATGACGATGGAAAGGAATGGCCTGTGAAGATCGGGGCTCATCGGGACATCCAAGATGGCTGGGGGCCACAGCAGCTGCCCAGGATCCGCCCAATGAGAGAGAGAAAGGAGACTCCCAGGACTGCCCTGCTTGGTGGGTGAGCAGCATCCCTGGATTGAAAGTACAGGTGAATGGGTACAGTCTCTGGATGCCTTGAAATCAGCCCAGAGGAAATATCTTGCCCACCTGGCTGGAGGGGGAGTAAGAGCCTCTTTTTTTTGGAGGGTAGAGGAGCCCCATTGCCACAGGCTGGTGGGTGAGCGGCGTCCAGGCTTCAGTGTAACGGGGAGTGGGTGAAAGTCTCTGGCTGCCTTAAATCAGCTTAGAGGGAAAGCAATGGCTCTGGACACACAGCCCAAATGCACCTGATCCTGTTGACATTGGAAGAGAAGTGCAGGCCTGGTCAGTACCTGGATGGGAGACCAACTGGGAATACCAGGTGTATAGACTTTCTTCTGCTTCACTCAACTGGCAGCTTTTAAAAAGGTTCCAGCTACAATGACGATGAAAAGAATGGCCTGTGAAGATCGGGGGGCTCATCGGGACATCCAAGATGGCTGGGGGCCCAGCAGCTGCCCAGGATCCCCCCAGCCCAGCTGAGAGAAGAGGGAGACTCCCCAGGACCTTGCCCCTGTTTGGTGGGTGAGCAGCATCCCTGGATGAAAGTACAGGTGAATGGGTTACAGTCTCTGGAAGCCTTGAAATCAGCCCAGAGGAAATATCTAGGCCCATGGCTGGAGGGGGAGTAAGAGCCTCTTTTGGCTGGAGGGTAGAGGAGCCCCATGCCACGGCTGGTGGGTGAGCGGCGTCCCTAGCTTGAGTGTACCGGGGAGTGGGTGAAAGTCTCTGGCTGCCTTAAAATCAGCTAGAGGAAAGGCCAATGGCCTTGGCCACACCAGCCCAAATGCACCTGATCCTGTCTGACATGGAAGCCAAGGGTGCAGGCCTGGTCAGTACTGGATGGGAGACAACTGGGAATACCAGGTCATAGACCTTTTTCTGCTTCACTCAAACTGGCAGGTTTAAAAAGGTTCCAGCTACAATGACCATGGAAAGAATGGCTGTGAAGATTGGGGGGCTCATCGGGACATCCAAGATGGTGGGGGCCAACAGCAGCTGCCCAGGATCCCCCAGCCCAGCGAGAGAAGAGGGAGACTCCCCAGGAACCTTGCCCCTGTTTGGTGGGTGAGCAGCATCCCTGATTGAAAGTAAGGTGAATGGGTTTACAGTCTCTGGATGCCTTAAATCAGCCCAGAGGAAATATCTGAGCCCCATGGCTGGAGGGGGAGTAAGAGCCTCTTTTGGCTGGAGGGTAGAGGAGCCCCATTGCCACGGCTGGTGGGTGAGCGCGTCCCTGGCTTGAGTGTACCGGGGAGTGGGTGAAAGTCTCTGGCTGCTTAAAATCAGCTCAGAGGGAAAGGCAATGGCCCTTGGCACACAGCCCAAATGCACCTATCTGTCTGACATTGAAGCAAGCGGTGGCCTGGTCAGCACTATGGAGGGAGACAACTGGGAATACCAGGTGTCATAGACTTTTCTTCTGCTTCACTAACTGGCAGGCTTTTAAAGGTTCCAGCTACAATGACGTGGAAAGGAATGGCGTGAAGATCGGGGGTCATCGGGACATCCAAGATGGCTGGGGGCCAACAGCAGCCGCCAGGATCCCCCCAGCCTGCGGAGGAAGAGGGAGACTCCCCAGGACCTTGCCTGTTGGTGGGTGAGCAGCATCCCTGGATTGAAAGTACAGGTGAATGGGTTACAGTTCTGGATGCTTGAAATCAGCCCAGAGGAAATATTAGGCCCCATGGCTGGAGGGGGGAGTAAGAGCCTCTTTTGGCTGGAGGTAGAGGAGCCCCCTTGCCACTGGCTGGTGGGTGAGCGGGTCCCCTTGAGGTACCGGGGAGTGGTGGTGAAAGTCTCTGGCTGCCTTAAAATCAGTCAGAAGGAAAAACCAATGGCCCTGGCCACACCAGCCCAATGCACCTGACTCTGACATTGGAACAAGCAGGTCAGGCCTGGTCAGTACTGGATGGGAGACCAACTGGGAATACCAGGTGTCATAGACCTTTTCTTCTGCTTCACTCAACTGGCAGGCTTTAAAAAGTTCCAGCGTACAATGACATGGAAAGGAATGGGCTGTGAAGATCGGGGGGTCATCGGGACATCCAAGATGGCTGGGGGCCCACAGCAGCCCCAGGATCCCCCCAGCCCAGGAGAGAAGAGGGGACTCCCAGGACCTTGCCCCTGTTTGGTGGGTGAGCAGCATCCCTGGATTGAAAGTACAGGTGAATGGTACAGTCTCTGGTGCTTGAAATCAGCCCAGAGGAAATATCTATACCTGGCTGGAGGGGGAGTAAGAGCCTCTTTTGGCTGGAGGGTAGGGAGCCCCATTGCCAAGCTGGTGGGGTGAGCGGCGTCAAGGCTTCCGTGTTACGAGTGGGTGAGTGGTGAAAGTCTCTGGCTGCCTTTAAATCAGCTCAGAGGGAAAGGCAATGGCCCTGGCCACACCAGCCAAATGCACCTGATCCTGCTGACATGAAGCTAAGCAGGGGCGGCTGGTCAGCACTGGATGGGAGACCAACTGGGAATACCAGGTGTCATAGACCCTTCTTCTGCTTCACTAACTGGCAGGTTTTAAAAAGGTTCCAGCGTACAATGACGATGAAAGGAATGGCCTGTGATCGGGGGGCTCATCGACATCCAAGATGGCTGGGGGCCAACAGCAGCTGCCCAGGATCGCCCAGCTGAGAGAAGAGGGAGACTCCCAGGACCTTGCCCCTGTGGTGGGTGAGCGCATCCCTGGATTGAGTACAGGTGAATGGGTACAGTCTCTGGATGCCTTGAAATCAGCCCGAGGAATATCTAGCCCCTGCTGGAGGGGGGAGTAAGAGCCTCTTTGGCTGGAGGGTAGAAGAGCCCATTGCCACGGCTGGTGGGTGAGGGCTCCAGGTTGAGTGTACCGGGGAGTGGTGAAAGTCTCTGGCTGCCTTAAAATCACTTAGGGGAAAGCAACGCCACACCAGCAAATGCACCTGATCCTGTCTGACATTGGAAGCAAGCAGGTGCAGGCCTGGTCAGTACTGGATGGGAGACCACTGGGATACCAGGTGTCATAGACCTTTTCTTCTGCTTCACTCAACTGGCAGGCTTAAAAGGTTCCAGCGTACAATGACGATGGAAAGGAATGGCCTGTGAAGATCGGGGGCTCATTGGGACATCCAAGATGGCTGGGGGCCAACAGCAGCTGCCCAGGATCCGCCACTGAGAGAAGAGGGAGACTCCCCAGACCTTGCCCCTGTTGGTGGGTGAGCAGACCTGGATTGAAAGTACAGGTGAATGGGTTACAGTCTCTGGATGCCTTGAAATCAGCCCAGAGGAAATATCTAGGCCCCATGGCTGGAGGGGGAGTAAGAGCCTCTTTGGCTGGAGGGTAGAGGCGCCCATTGCCACTGGCTGGTGGGTGAGCGGCGTCCCTGGCTTGAGTGTACGGGGAGTGGGTGAAAGTCTCTGGCTGCCTTAAAATCAGCTCAGAGGGAAAGGCCAATGGCCCTTGGCCACACCACCAAATGCACCTGATCTGTCTGACATGGAGCAAGCAGGTGCAGGCCTGGTCACACCTGATGGGAGAGACCAACTGGGAATAACAGGTGTCATAGACTTTCTTCTTGCTTTACTCAACTGGCCGGCTTTTAAAAAGGTTCCAGCGTACAATGACGATGGAAAGGAATGGCCTGTAAGATCGGGGCTCATCGGGACATCCAAGATGGCGGGGGGCAACAGCAGCCGCCCAAGATCCCCCCAGCCCAGCTGAGAGAAGAGGGGAGACTCCCCAGGACCTTGCCCCTGTTGGTGGGTGAGCAGCATCCCTGGATTGAAAGTACAGGTGAATGGGTTACAGTTCTGGATGCTTGAAAATCAGCCCAGAGGAAATATCTAGGCCCATGGCTGGAGGGAGTAGAGCCTCTTTTGGCTGGAGGGTGGAGGGTAGAGGCCCCATTGCCACTGGCTGGTGGGTGAGCGCGCGCCCTAGCTTGAGTGTACCGGGGAGTGGGTGAATTGAAAAGAGGGTGAAAGTCTCTGGCTGCCTTAAAATCAGCTCAGAGGGAAAGGCCAATGGCCCTTGGCCACACCAGCCCAAATGCACCTGATACTGTCTGACATTGGAAGCTAAGCAGGTGCAGGCCTGGTCAGTACCTGGATAGTACCTGGATAGTACCTGGATGGGAGACCAACTGTGAATACCAGGTGTCATAGACCTTTTCTTCTGCTTCACTCAACTGGCAGGCTTTTAAAAAGGTTCCAGCGTACAATGACAATGGAAAGGAATGGCCTGTGAAGATCGGGGGGCTCATCAGTACATCCAAGATGGCTGGGGGCCAACAGCAGCTGCCCAGGATCCACCCAGCTAAGAGAAGAGGGAGACTCCCCAGGACCTTGCCCCTGTTTGGTGGGTGAGCAGCATCCCTGAATTGAAAGTACAGGTGAATGGGTTACAGTCTCTGGATGCCTTGAAATCAGCCCAGAGGAAATATCTAGGCCCCATGGCTGGAGGGGGAGTAAGAGTCTCTTTTGGCTGGGGGGTAGAGGAGCCCCATTGCCACTGGCTGGTGGGTGAGCGGCGTCCCTGGCTTGAGTGTACAGGGGAGTGGGTGAAAGTCTCTGGCTGCCTTAAAATCAGCTCAGAGGGAAAGTCTAATGGCCCTTGGCCACACCAGCCCAAATGCACCCGATCCTGTCTGACATTGGAAGCCAAGCAGGTGCAGGCCTGGTCATTACCTGGATGGGAGACCAACTGTGAATACCAGGTGTCATAGACCTTTTCTTCTGCTTCACTCAACTGGCAGACTTTTAAATAGGTTCTAGCGTACAATAACAATGGAAAGTAATGGCCTGTGAACATCGGGGGGCTCATCAGGACATCCAAGATGGCTGGGGGCACACAGCAGCTGCCCAGGATCCGCCCAGCTGAGAGAAGAGGGAGACTCCCCAGGACCTTGCCCCTGTTTGGTGGGTGAGCAGCATCCCTGGATTGAAAGTACAGGTGAATGGGTTACAGTCTCTGGATGCCTTGAAATCAGCCCAGAGGAAATATCTAGGCCCCATGGCTGGAGGGGGAGTAAGAGCCTCTTTTGCCTGGAGGGTAGAGGAGCCCCATTGCCACTGGCTGGTGGGTGAGCGGCGTCCCTGGCTTGAGTGTACCGGGGAGTGGGTGAAAGTCTCTGGCTGCCTTAAAATCAGCTCAGAGCGAAAGGCTAATGGCCCTTGGCCACACCAGCCCAAATGCACCTGATCCTGTCTGACATTGGAAGCCAAGCAGGTGCAGGCCTGGTCAGCACCTGGATGGGAGACCAACTGGGAATACCAGGTGTCATAGATCTTTTCTTCTGCTTCACTCAACTGGCAGGCTTTTAAAAAGGTTCCAGCGTACAATGACGATGGAAAGGAATGGCCTGTGAAGATCGGGGGGCTGATCAGGACATCCAAGATGGCTGGGGGCCAACAGCAGCTGCCCAGGATCCCCCCAGCCCAGCTGAGAGAAGAGGGAGACTCCCCAGGACCTTGCCCCTGTTTGGTGGGTGAGCAGCATCCCTGGATTAAGAGTACAGGTGAATGGGTTACAGTCTCTGGATGTCTTGAAATCAGCCCAGAGGAAATATCTTGGCCCCATGGCTGGAGAGGGAGTAAGAGCCTCCTTTGGCTGGAGGGTAGAGGAACCCCATTTCCACAGGCTGGTGGGTGAGCGGCGTCCAAGGCTTCAGTGTACCGGGGACCAGGTGAAAGTCTCTGGCTGCCTTAAAATCAGCTCAGAGGGAAAGGTCAATTTACCCTTGGCCACACCAGCCCAAATGCACCTGATCCTGTCCGACATTGGAAGCCAAGCAGGTGCAGGCCTGGTCAGTACTTGGATGGGAGACCAACTGGGAATACCAGGTGTCATAGACCTTTTCTTCTGCTTCACTCAACTGGCAGGCTTTTAAACAGGTTCCAGAATACAATGACGAAAGAAAAGAATGGCCTGTGAAGATCGGGGGGCTCATCGTGTTATCCAAAATGGCTGGGGGCCAAAAGCAGCCACTCAGGATACCCCCAGCCCAGCCGAGAGAAGAGGGAGACTCCCCAGGACCTGGCCCCTGTTTGGTGGGTGAGCAGCATCCCTGGTTTGAGAGTACAGGTGAATGGGTTACAGTCTTTGGATGCCTTGAAATCAGCCCAGAGGAAATATCTAGGCCCCATGGCTGGAAGGGGAGTAAAAGCCTCTTTGGGCTGGAGGGTAGAAGAGCCCCATGGGCCACACCAGCCCAAGTGCACCTGATCCTCCCTGACATTGGAAGTCAAGCAGGTTAAGATCTGGTCAGTACTTGGATGGGAGACCAACGGGGAATACCAGGTGTCATAGACGTTTTCTTCTGCTTCGCTCAACTGGCAGGCTTTTAAAAAGGTTTCAGCGTACAATGACGATGGAAAGGAATGCCCTGTGAAGATAGGGGGGGCTCATCAGGACATCCAAGATGGCTGGGGGCCAACAGCGGCCGCCCAGAATCCCCCCAGCCCAGCCAAGAGAAGAGTGAGACTCCACAGGATCTTGCCTCTGTCTGGTGGGTGAGCGGCATCCCTGGTTTGAGAGTACAGGTAAATGGGTTACAGTCTCTGGATGCCTTGAAATCAGCCCAGAGGAAATATCTAGACCCCATGGCTGGAGGGGGAGTAAGAGCCTCTTTTGGCTGGAGGGTAGAAGAGCCCCACTGCCACAGGCTGGTGGGTGAGCGGCGTCCCTAGCTTGAGTCTACCGGGGAGTGGGTGAAAGTCTCTGGCTGCCTTAAAATCAGCTCAGAGGGAAATGCCAATGGCCCTTGGCCACACCAGCCCAAGTGCAGCAGGTTCAGGTCTGGCCAGTACTTGGATGGGAGACCAACTGGGAATACCAGGTGTCATAGACCTTTTCTTCTGCTTCACTCAACTGGCAGGCTTTTAAAAAGGTTCCAGCAAACAATGACGATGGAAAGGAATGGCCTGTGAAGATCAGGGGGCTCATCGGGACATCCAAGATGGCTGGGGGCTAACAGCAGCCGCCCAGGATACCCCCAGCCCATCCGAGAGAAGAGGGAGACTCCCCAGGACCTTGCCCGTCTGGTGGGTGAGCGGCATCCGTGGATTGAGAGTACAGGTGAATGGGTTAAAGTCTCTGGATGCCTTAAAATCAGCCCAGAGGAAATATCTAGGCCCCATGGCTGGAGGGGAATTAAGAACCTCTTTTGGCTGGAGGGTAGAGGAGACCAACTTGGTAATACCAGGTGTAAAATGCATTTTCTTCTGCTTCGCTCAACTGGCAGACTTCTAAACAGGGGGTCCAGTGTACACTGATGGAGGAAAGAAACGGCCCCTGAAGATCTGGCTGCTCATCAGGACATCAGGAGAGTCCCGGGGAGTCGGTGAGGTGAGGGAGGCTCCGTCCTGGTCAGTACTAGGATGGGAGACCAACTTGGAATACCAGGTGTTATATGCCTTTTCTTCTGCTTCGCTCAAATGGCAGGCTTTTAAACATGGAGTCCAGCGTACACTAATGGAGGAAAGGAACGGCCCATGAAAATCGGGGGGCTCATCAGGGCATCCAAGGAGGTTGGGGGCCAACAGCAGCTGCCCAGGATTCCCCCAGCCCTGGCCGATAGGAGAGGGAGGCCCCCCGGGACCTTCAGTGAGGGTTTGCGGCTAGCTGCCTCCACCCAGAATTCCCCCTGCCGCAAGGCGAGGGAGGGGTCCCGGGACCTCCAGTGAAGGTTTGCAACTAACAGCCTCAGCTCAGGGCGCCCCCAGCCCCGGCCTGGGGGGCCTGGAACTCCCTGGGACATTCAAGCCCCATGGCTGGAGGGGGAGTAAGAACCTCTTTTGGCTGGAGGGTAGAGGAGCGCCAATGCCCCAGGCTAGTTGGTGAGGCGCTGGAGGCTCCCCCTACCTGACTTCCAAGGTGGTTTTGCAGCTGTGCCCCCAGCCCCACCCTTAAAGGCGAGCGAGGCTCCCTGGGACTTTCAGGCCCCATGGCTGGAGGGGGAAAACAAGCCCCTTGTAGCTTGATGGTAGAGGAGTCCAATTTCCCCTGGCTGGTGGGTGAGCGGCTTCCCTGGCTTGAGAGTACCAGGGATTGAGTGAGAGTCTCAGGCTGGCTTAAAATCAGCCCAGAGATCAACCCCCAGCCCCTTGTAGCTTGAGGGTAGAGGAGCCCAATTTCCCCTCGCTGGTGGGTGAGTGGCTTGAGAGTACCAGGGATTGAGTGAGAGTCTCAGGCTGGCTTTAAATCAGCCCAGAGAGCAACCCCAGCCCCTTGTAGCGTTAAGGGTAGAGGAGCCCAATTTCCCCTGGCTGGTGGGTGAGTGGCTTGAGAGTACAAGGGATTGAGTGAGAGTCTCAGGCTGGCTTAAAAAAATCAGCCCAGAGAGCAACCCCCAGCCCTGACAACAAGGTGCTGAAAACTCCCCAGGACTTCCAGGGAGGTGAGGGGCTAACCACGGATGCCCATGGCTCCCCCGACCGCAAAGTTAGGGAGGCTCTCTGGGACTTCCAGGCCCCATGGCTGGAGGGGGAGTTAGAGCCTCTTTTGGCTGGAGGGTAGAGGAGCACCAATGCCCCTTGCTAGAGAGTCCCGGGGAGTGGGTGAGGCGAGAGATGCTCCCCAGGACTTCCATGGGGACTTGGACGTGTTCCCAGCTGTCAGACTTTCATGGGGGACTTGCGCTCAGCCCCAGCCACGAGGCGAGGGAGGCTTCCCGGGACTTCCAGTGATGGTTTGCAGCTAGCCCCGTCCACCCAGGGTGCCCCAAGCACTGGCCTTGAGGCGAGGGAGCCTCCACAAGAATTTCAGGGAGGTTGGGGGCTAACCACGGCTGCCCAGAGTGCTCCCAGCAGCGAGGCAGGCTCCTCGGGACTTTGCCCCTGGCAGGTTGGTGAGCGGCGTCCCTGGCTTGAGAGTACCGGGGAGTGGGTGAAAGTCTCTGGCTGCCTTAAAATCAGCCCAGAGGGACTGTCCTATGGTCTTTGGCCACACCAGCCTAGATGCGCCTGATCTTGTCTGATCTCAGAAGCTAAGCAGGCTCCGGCCTGGTCAGTTCTTGGATGGGAGACCAACTTGGTAATACCAGGTGTCAAATGCCTTTTCCTCTTCTTCGCCCAATGGGTAGGCTTCTAAACAGGGGTCCAGTGTACACTGATGGAGGAAAGTAATGGCCCATGAAGATCTGGCGGCTCATCAAGACATCCACGGAGCTTGGGGGCCAACAGCAGCCACCCAGGATGCCCCCAGCCCTGGCAGAGAGGAGAGGGAGGCTGCCCAGGACCTTGCCCCTGGCTGGTGGGTGATCAGCATCCCTGTATTGAGAGTCCCAGGAAGTGGGTGATAGTCTCTGGCTGCTTTGAAATCAGCCCAGAGGTAATATCTAGGCCCAATGTTGGAGGGGAATTAAGAACCTCTTTTGGCTGGAGGGTAGAGGAGACCAACTTGGTAATACCAGGTGTCAAATGCCTTTTCTTCTTCTTCGCTCAACTGGCAGACTTCTAAACAGGGGGTCCAGTGTACACTGATGGAGGAAAGAAACAGCCCATGAAGGCCCCTCTGGACCTCCAGTGAGGACTTGCGGCTAGCTGCCTCTGACCAGAATTCCCCCTGACGCAAGGCGAGGGAGGGCTCCCGGGACCTCCAGTGAAGGTTTGCAACTAGCAGCGTCCGCCATGGGCGCCCCCAGCCCCGGCCTGGGGGGCCTGAAACTCCCTGGGACACTCAAGCCCCATGGCTGGAGGGGGAGTAAGAACCTCTTTTGGCTGGAGGGTTGAGGAGCGCCAATGCCCCTGGCTAGTTGGTGAGGCGCTGGAGGCTCCCCCTTCCCGACTTCCAGGGTGGTTTTGCAGCAAACTGCAGCCACCCAGGGTGCCCCCAGCCCCGCCCTTAAAGGCGAGCGAGACTCCCTGGGACTCTCAGGCCCCATGGCTGGAGGGGGAAAACAAGCCCCTTGTAGCTTGATGGTGGAGGAGTCCAATTTCCCCTGGCTGGTGGGTGAGCGGCTTCCCTGGCTTGAGAGTACCAGGGATTGAGTGAGTGAGAGTCTCAGGCTGGCTTAAAATCAGCCCAGAGAGCAACCCTAGCCAAGGACCGAATCGATGTCGTGTGGTCTCCGCGGCTAGGGTCCGTCCTTGGATGGGAGACCAACTTGGTAATACCAGGTGCAAAGCCTTCTCTCTGCTTCGCCAACTGGCAGGCTTCAAACAGGGGTCCGTACACTGAGGGAGGAAAAGAACGGCCCATGAAGATCTGGTGGCTCATCAGGACTTCCAAGGAGCTGGGGCCAACAGCAGCAACCCAGTATACCCCAGCCCTGGCAGAGAGGAGAGGAGGCTCCCCAGGACCCTGCCCCTGCTGGTGGGTGAGCAGCATCCCTGGCTTGAGAGTCCCAGGAAGTGGGTGATAGTCTCTGGCTGCTTGAAATAGCCCAGAGGTAATATCTAGGCCCCATGGCTGGAGGGGAATTAAGAACCTCTTTGGCTGGAGGGTAGAGGAGACGACTTGGTAATACCAGGTGTCAATACCGCTGCTCAATCTCAGGCTTCAAAACAGGGGGTTCATGTACACTGATGGGAAAGGAACGGCCCATGAAGACTGGTGGCTCATCAGGACATCAGGAAGTCCCGGGGAGAGGGTGAGTGTGGGAGACTGTCCTGGTCAGTACGGTGGGAGACCAACGTGGAATACCAGGTGTCATATGCCTTTTCTTCTGCTTCGCTCAACTGGCAGGCTTTTAAACTGGGGTCCAGCGTACACTGATGGAGGAAAGGAACGGCCCATGAAAATCGGGGGCTCATGACATCCAAGAGGTTGGGGCCAACAGCAGCCGCCCAGGATGCCCCCAGCCCTGGCCGATAGGAAGGGAGGCCCCCTGGGACCTTCAGTGAAGGTTTGCACTAGCACTTGAGGGGCCGCCGGTGGGGCCTGAACTCCCCGCCCCTCAAGCCCCATGGCTGGAGGGGGAGTAAGAACCTCTTTTGGCTGGAGGGTAGAGGAGCACCAATGCACTGGCTATTGTGAAGCGCGGGAGGCCCCCTTCCTGACTTCCAGGTGGTCTTGCAGCTAACTGCGGCGCCCAGGTGCCCCAGCCCCGCCCTTAAGGCGAGCAAGGCTCACTGGACTTCCAGGCCCCATGGCTGAGGGGGAGTTAGAGCCTCTTTTGGCTGGAGGTGATTAAGAACCTCTTTTGGCTGGAGGTAGAGGAGACCAACTTGGTAATACCAGGTGTAAAATGCATTTTCCTCTGCTTTCGCTCAACTGGCAGACTTCTAAACAGGGGGTCCAGTGTACACTGATGGAGGAAAAACGGCCCCTGAGATCTGGCTGCTCATCAGGACATCAGGAGATCCCGGGGAGTCGGTGAGGTGAGGGAGGCTCCGTCCTGGTCGTACTAGGATGGAGACCAAACTTGGAATACCAGGTTTTATATTGCCTTTTCTTCTGCTTCGCTCAATGGCAGGCTTTTAAACATGGATCCAGCGTACACTAATGGAGGAAAGGAACGGCCCATGAAATCGGGGGGCTCATCAGGGCATCCAAGGAGTTTGGGGGCCAACAGCAGCTGCCCAGGATTCCCCCAGCCCTGGCCGATAGGAGAGGGAGGCCCCCCGGGACCTTTCAGTGAGGGTTTGCGGCTAGCTGCCTCCACCCAGAATTCCCCCTGCCGCAAGGCGAGGGAGGGTCCCGGGACCTCCAGTGAAGTTTGCAACTAACAGCCTCAGCTCAGGGGCGCCCCCAGCCCCGGCCTGGGGGGCCTGACTCGCCTGGGACATTCAAGCCCCATGGCTGGAGGGGGAGTAAGAAAACCTCTTTTGGCTGGAGGGTAGAGGAGCGCCAAGCCCAGGCTAGTTGGTGAGGCGCTGGAGGTCCCCCTACCTGACTTCCAAGGTGGTTTTGCAGTCTGTGCCCCCCCAGCCCCCCCTTAAAGCGAGCGAGCTTCCCTGGGACTTTCAGGCCCCATGGCTGGATGGGAAAACAAGCCCCTTGTAGCTTGAATGGTAGAGAGTCCAATTTCCCCTGGCTGGTGGGTGAGCGGCTTCCCTGGCTTGAGAGTACCAGGGATTGAGTGAGAGTCTCAGGCTGGCCTTAAAATCACCCAGAAGACAACCCCCAGCCCCTTGTAGCTTGGGTAGAGGAGCCCAATTTCCCCCTCGCTGGTGGGTGAGTGGGCTTGAGAGTACAGGGATTGAGTGAGAGTCTCAGGCTGGGCTTTAAATCAGCCACAGAGAGCAACCCCAGCCCCTTGTAGCTTAAGGGTAGGAGCCCATTTCCCCTGGCTGGTGGGTGAGTGGCTTGAGAGTACAGGGATTGAGTGAGATGTCTCAGGCTGGCTTAAAATCAGCCCAGAGAGCAACCCCCAGCCCCTTGTAGCTTGAGGGTAAGAGCCCAATTTCCCCTCGCTGGTGGGTGATTGGCTTTAGAGTACCAGGGATTGAGTGAGAGTCCTCAGGCTGCTTTTAAATCACCCAAGAGCAACCCCGCCCTTGTAGCGTTAAGGGTAGAGGAGCCAAATTCCCCTGGCTGGTGGGTGAGTGGCTTGAGAGTACAAGGGATGGAGTGAGAGTCTCAGGCTGGCTTAATCAGCCCAGAGAGCAACCCCCAGCCCTGACACAAGGTGCTGAAAACTCCCCGGACTTCCAGGAGGTGAGGGGCTAACCACGGATGCCCATGGCTCCCCCGACCGCAAGTTAGGGATGCTCCTCTGGGACTTCCAGGCCCCATGGCTGGAGGGGAGTTAGAGCCTCTTTTGGCTGAGGGTAGAGGAGCACCAATGCCCCTTGCTGAGAGTCCCGGGGAGTGGGTGAGGGCGAGAATGCTCCCAGGACTTCCATGGGACTTGGACGTGTTCCCAGCTGTCAACTTTCAGGGGGACTTGCGCTCAGCCCAAGCCACGAGGCGAGGGGGCTTCCCGGGACTTCCAGTGATGGTTTGCAGCTAGCCCCGTCCACCCAGGGTGCCCCAAGCACTGGCCTTGAGGCGAGGGAGCCTCCACAAGAATTTCAGGGAGGTTGGGGGCTAACCACGCTGCCCATAGTGCTCCCAGCAGCGAGGCAGGCTCCTCGGGACTTTGCCCCTGGCAGGTTGGTGAGGCGGCGTCCCTGGCTTGAGAGTACCGGGGAGTGGGTGAAAGTCTCTGGCCCTTAAAATCAGCCCAGAGGGACTGTCCTATGGTCTTTGCCACACCAGCCCTAGATGCCCTGATCTTGTCTGATCTCAGAACTAACAGGCTCCGGCCTGGTCAGTTCTTGGATGGGAGACCAACTTGGTAATACCAGGTGTCAAATGCCTTTTCCTCTCTTTTCGCCCAATGGGTAGGCTTCTAAACAGGGTCCAGTGTACACTGATGGAGGAAAGTAATGCCCATGAAGATCTGGCGGCTCATCAAGACATCCACGGAGCTTGGGGCCAACAGCAGCCACCCAGGATGCCCCCAGCCCTGGCAGAGAGGAGAGGAGGCTGCCCAGGACCTTGCCCCTGGCTGGTGGGTGATCAGCATCCCTGTATTGAGAGTCCCCAGGAAGTGGTGATAGTCTCTGGCTGCTTTGAAATCAGCCCAGAGGTAATATCTAGGCCCAATGTTGGAGGGGAATTAAGAACCTCTTTTGGCTGGAGGGTAGAGGAACCAACTTGGTAATACCAGGTGTCAATGCCTTTCTCTTCTTCTTCGCTCAACTGGCAGACTTCTAAACAGGGGGTCCAGTGTACCTGATGGAGGAAAGAAACAGCCCATGAAGGCCCCTCTGGACCTCCAGTGAGGACTTGCGGCTAGCTGCCTCTGACCAGAATTCCCCTGACCAAGGCGAGGGAGGGCTCCCGGGACCTCCAGTGAAGGTTTTGCAACTAGCAGCGTCCGCCATGGGCCCCCAGCCCCGGCCTGGGGGGCCTGAAACTCCCTGGGACACTCAAGCCCCATGGCTGGAGGGGGAGTAAGAACCTCTTTTGGCTGGAGGGTTGAGGAGCGCCAATGCCCTGGCTAGTTGGTGAGGCGCTGGAGGCTCCCCCTTCCCGACTTCCAGGTGGTTTTGCAGCAAACTGCAGCCACCCAGGGTGCCCCCAGCCCGCCCTTAAGGCGAGCGAGACTCCCTGGACTCTCAGGCCCCATGGCTGGAGGGGGAAACAAGCCCCTGTAGCTTGATGGTTGGAGGAGTCCAATTTTCCCCTGGCTGGTGGGTGAGCGGCTTCCCTGGCTTGAGAGTACCAGGGATTGAGTGAGTGAGAGTCTCAGGCGCTTAAAATCATCCCAGAGAGCAACCCAGCCCTGACCCACAAGTGCAGAAAATCCCCAGGACTTCAGGGAGGTGAGGGGCTAACCACGGATGCCCATGGCTCCCCCGACCGCGAAGCGAGGGAGGCTCCCTGGGACTTCCAGGCCCCATGGCTGGAGGGGGAGTTAGAGCCTCTTTTGGCTGGAGGGTAGAGGAGCACCAATGCCCCTTGCTAGAGAGTCCCGGGGAGTGGTTGAGGCGAGGGAGGCTCCCCAGGACTTCCATGGGGACTTGGACGTGTTCCCAGCTTTCAGACTTTCATGGGGGACTTGCGTTCAGCCCCAGCCACGAGGCGAGGGAGGCTTCCCGGGACTTCCAGTGATGGTTTGCAGCTATCCCCGTCCACCCAGGGTGCCCCAAGCACTGACTGTGAGGCGAGGGAGGCTCCACAAGAATTCCAGGGAGGTTGGGGGCTAACCACGGCTGCCCAGAGTGCTCCCAGCAGTGAGGAAGGCTCCATGGGACTTTGCTCCTGGCTGTTTGATGAGCAGCGTCCCTGGCTTGAGAGTACTGGGGAGTGGGTGAAAGTCTCTGGCTGCCTTAAAATCAGCCCAGAGGGACTGTCCTATGGCCCTCAGCCACACCAGCCTAAAAGCGCCTGATCTTCTCTGATCTCAGAGGCTAAACAGGCTCCAGCCTGGTCAGTTCTTGGATGGAAGACCAACTTGGTAATACCAGGTGTCAAATGCCTTTTCTTCTGCTTCGCCCAACTAGCAGGCTTCCAAACAGGGGTCCAGTGTACACTGATGGAGGAAAGTAATGGCCCATAAAGATCTGGTGGCTCATCAAGACATCCACGGAGCTTGGGGGCCAACAGCAGCCACCCAGGATGCCCCCAGCCCTGGCAGAGAGGAGAGGGAGGCTCCCCAGGACCTTGCCCCGGGCTGGTGGGTGAGCAACATCCCTGGCTTGAGAGTCCCAGGAAGTGGGTGATAGTCTCTGGCTGCTTTGAAATCAGCCCAGAGGTAATATCTAGGCCCCATGGCTGGAGGGGAATTAAGAACCTCTTTTGGCTGGAGGGTAGAGGAGACCAACTTGATAATACCAGGTGTCAAATGCCTTTTTTTCTTCTTCGCTCAACTGGCAGGCATCTAAACAGGGGGTCCAGTGTACACTGATGGAGGAAAGAAACGGCCCATGAAGATCTGGCTGCTCATCAGGATATCAGGAGAGTCCCGGGGAGTGGGTGAGGAGAGGGAGGCTCTGTCCTGGTCAGTACTAGGATGGGAGACAAACTTGGAATACCAGGTGTTATATGCCTTTTCTTCTGCTTCGCTCAACTGGCAGGCTTTAAAACATGGGGTCCAGCGTACACAGATGGAGGAAAGGAACGGCCCATGAAAATTGGGGGGCTCATCAAGACATCCAAAGAGGTTGGGGGCCAAAAGCAGCTGCCCAGGATGCCCCCAGCCCTGGCCAATAGGAGAGGGAGGCCCCCCAGGACCTTGCCCCTGGCTGGTGGGTGAGCAACATCCCTGGCTTGAGACGTCCCAGGAGTGGGGTGAAGTTGGCTGCTTTGAAATCAGCCAGAGGTAAAATCTCGGTCCATGGCTGGGAGGGGAATTAAGATACTTTTGGCGGAGGGGTGAGAGCGAGACCAACTGGTAATCCCAGGTGCAAATGACTTTTTTTCTTCTTCGCTCAAACTGGAGGCTTCTAAACAGGGGGTCCAGGTGTACACTGATGGAGGAAAGAAACGGCCCATGGAGATCTGGCACTCATCAGGACATCAGGAGAGTCCCGGGGAGTGGGTGGGTGAGGGAGACCAACTTGGTAATACCAGGTGTCAAAATGCTTTTCTTCTGCTTCACCCAACTGGCAGGCTTCTAAACAGGGTCCAGTGTACAACTGAGGAGGAAAGTAATGGCCTGAAGATTGGTGGCTCATCAAGATATCCATGGAGCTTGGGGCACACAGAGCCACCCAGGATGCTCCGAGCCCTGGCAGAGGGAGAAGGAGGCTCCCCAGGACCTTGCCCACGGCAAGGTCCTGGGGAGCCTCCCTCTCCTCTCCCAGGAAGTGGGTTGATAGTCCTTGGCTCCTTTGAATAGCCCAGAGGTAAATCTAGGCCCCATGGCTGGAGGGAAATTAAAACTCTTTTGGGCTGGAGGGTAGAGGAGACCAACTTGGTAATACCGGTGTCAAATGCATTTTCTTTCTCTTCGCTAACTGGCAGCTCTAAACAGGGAGTCCAGTGTACACTGATGGAGGAAAGAAACGGCCAATGAAGATCTGGCTGCTCATCAGAACATCAGGAGAGTCCCGGGGAGTGGGTGAGGTGAGGGAGGCTCTGTCCTGGTTAGTACTAGGATGGGAGACCAACTTGGATTTCCAGGTGTTATATGCCTTTTTTCTGCTTCGCTCAAATGGCAGGCTTTTAAACATGGGGTCCAGCGTACACTGATGGAGGAAAGGAACAGCCCATGAAAATCGGGGGGCTCATCAGGGCATTCAAGGAGGTTGGGGGCGAACAGCAGCTGGTCAATAGGAGAGGGAGGCCCCCCGGAACCTCCAGTGAAGGTTTGCAACTAGCAGCGTCCACCCAGGGCGCCCTCAGCCCCGGCCTGAGTTGCCTGGAACTCCCTGGAACACTCAAGCCCCATGGCTGGAGGGGGAGTAAGAACCTCTTTTGGCTGGAGGGTAGAGGAGCACCAATGCCCCTGGCTAGTTGGTGAGGCGCTGGAGGATCCCCCTTCCCGAGTTCCAGGGGGGTTTTGCAGCTAATTGCGGCCGCCCAGGGTGCCACAATCCCTTAAAGGCGAGCGAGGCTCCCTGGGACTTTCAGGCCCCATGGCTGGAGGGGGAAAACAAGTCCCTTGTAGCTTGAGGGAAGAGGAGTCCAATTTCCCCTGGCTGGTGGGTGAGCGGCTTCCCTGGCTTGAGAGTACCAAGGATTGAGTGAGAGTCTCAGGCTGGCTTAAAATCAGCCCAGAGAGCAACCCCCAGCCCTGACCACAAGGTGCAGAAAACTCCCAAGGACTTTCAGGGAGGTGAGGGGCTAACCACGGATGCCCATGACTCCCCTGACCGCGAAGCGAGGGAGGCTCCCTGGGACTTCCAGGCCCCATGGCTGGAGGGAGAGTTAGAGCCTCTTTTTCTGGAGGGTAGAGGAGCACCAATGCCCCTTGCTAGAGAGTCCCGGGGAGTGGGTGAGGCGAGGGAGGCTCCCCAGGACTTCCATGGGGACTTGGATGTGTTCCCAGCTGTCAGACTTTCATGGGGGACTTGCGCTCAGCCAAAGCCACGAGGCAAGGGAGGCTTCCCGGGACTTCCAGTGATTGTTTGCAGCTATCCCCGTCCACCCAGGGTGCCTCAAGCACTGGCCGTGAGGCGAGGGAGGCTCCACAAGAATTCCAGGGAGGTTGGGGGCTAACCACGGGTGCCCAGAGTGCTCCCAGCAGTAAGGAAGGCTCCTTGGGACTTTGCCCCTGGCTGGTTGGTGAGCAGCGTCCCTGGCTTGAGAGTACTGGGGAGTGGGTGAAAGTCTCTGGCTGCCTTAAAATCGGCCCGGAGGGACTGTCCTATGGCCCTCGGCCACACCAGCCTAAATGCGCCTGATCCTGTCTGATCTCGGAAGCTAAGCAGGCTCCGGCCTGGTCAGTTCCTGGATGGGAGACCAACTTGGTAATACCAGTAGTCAAATGCCCTTTCTTCTGCTTCGCCCAACTGGCAGGCTTCTAAACAGGGGTCCAGTGTACACTGATGGAGGAAAGAAACGGCCCATGAAGATCTGGCTGCTCATCAGGATATCAGGAGAGTCCCGGGGAGTGGGTAAGGAGAGGGAGGCTCTGCCCTGGTCAGTACTAGGATGGGAGACAAACTTGGAATACCAGGTGTTATATGCCTTTTCTTCTGCTTTGCTCAACTGGCAGGCTTTAAAACATGGGGTCCAGCGTACACAGATGGAGGAAAGGAACGGCCCATGAAAATTGGGGGACTCATCAAGGCATCCAAAGAGGTTGGGAGCCAAAAGCAGCTGCCCAGGATGCCCCCAGCCCTGGCCAATAGGAGAGGGAGGCCCCCCAGAACCTTGCCCCTGGCTGGTGGGTGAGCAACATCCCTGGCTTGAGAGTCCCTGGACCTCCCCCCAGGGTCCCTTAAGCCCCATGGCTGGAGGCGATTAAGAACCTCTTTTGGTGGAGAGTAGAGGGAGCACCAATGCCCCAGGCTAGTTGGTAGGTGCGGGAGGCTCCCCCTTCCCGACTTCCAGGTGGTCTTGGCTACTGCGGGTGCACGGGTGCCCCAGCCCCGCCCTTACAACAGGACTCCCGGGGACTTTCAGGCCCCATGGCTAGAGGGGGAAAGAAAGCCCCTTGTAGCTTGAGAACTGCTAACCAACAATAACAAAAATAAGCCTAAGGGTATGACAGAAGAGCAATAGGCAAAGCTCATGATACATCATAATAATCCCCATATATGATCATACTTATACCAATGATACAATGAGTGTGCCAAATAATTAGAAAACATTGGCATCACTTATTGGGAGACCCGGTTTTGGTTCCTTGTCTATCTAATAATCCCAAATTTTCCTTTCGTAAGGGCAAGACAGTGGCATCATATGTATCACCCGGTCTGTTTAATAACGATCCAGAGCAGGGGATACTTGGTTAAAACTTATGGCAGCTATCCTTGTGGCCGTAGTAGGTGTGCCACGTGTAAAATCTGAAACCTACTAAGAATTTCAGAGTACAAAACAGGACTATACTATAGATATTAGGATTATGGCAACTGTAGATCCACATAGTTTGTATACCTGGCTACAGTATATGCGGAATCCAATATGTGGTCAAAACGATTCGAACTGCTAATATCGAATATCTGAACTATTTATGCCCGAGAAGGGTGATATACCTCAGCAATATCATAACATGTTTTGGAAGTACATGGAGGGGCAACAAATGTTTCATTTGCTGTAATAGATAGAGTATTAGCTGGACCCAGAAAAGGGGACAAAATAAAAAACGCTGTTACGTCTAGAAGCGATGTGGATACATAAATTGGGCACCATAGATCCGGATGGCTTAAATCGGGAATTTGACTCAATTGCTTTTTTGATCTATAAAATACTAATATCCTATGTGGAACCTTTAAGGGTTAATGGAATAATAACATCGCCCTAACAGGGACTGACTATTTCTCCCTGGCCAAACTTTACCATTCCTCACATATGTCCGCTCCACATACAGTCTCCATGTGAAACGAGAGTCTCATATAGTTGATACACTTTATATGGTTTATTATAAATTATTATACGCAGTGAAGAACCACATATATTTATAAAATCATATATTTATTTATTATACATTTTATACTACGCTTACGTGTTTGTTGTTTGAACACTTACTCATTTATATATGTATAATAGTATCAATTGATACCCTGATATGTATACTAATATGTTGCTTATGTAACATGTTTTTGTTTTTACCCTAGTGTCAATATGCTAGATACTATGTTGTGAGCTATGTATACCTGCTTTTGTAACTAATTTTGACTCTTGTCAGCTGTTAGTCAGTCCACCTGTTACTCCTATCTATCAAATTCATCTACTATTATTTAAGGTTGTTTCTTAGCTCATACTAATCAGCCTCTGATGAAGTGGGAGTCCCCCATGAAACGCATAAGGCTGTCTGCTGCTATTCCTAGTATCCTGTTGGATTTGTGATCTTAGTGGTTTGAAATAAAATTAAGACTTATCCCCCCCTGAGTTGCTGTGTCCCTAACTACGAGTGGAAGCTGTAGCTTGAGGGTAGAGGAGCCCAATTTCCCCTGGCTGCTGGGTGAGCGGCTTCCCTGGCTTGAGTTAACCGGGATTGAGTGAGAGTCCAGGCTGGCTTAAAATCAGCCCAGAGAGCAACCCCCAGCCCTGACCACAAGGTGCAGAAAACTCCCCAGGACTTCCAGGGAGGTGAGGGGCTAACCACGGCTGCCCAGGCTCCCTCGACTGCGAAGCGAGGGGGCTCCCCGGACTCCTGGCCCCATGGCTGGAGGGGGAGTTAGAGCCTCTTTTGGCTGAGGGTATAGGAGCACCAATGCCCCTTGCTAGAGAGTCCCGGGGAGTGGTTGAGGCGAGGGAGGCTCCCCAGGACTTCCATGGGGACTTGAACATGTTCCCAGCTGCCAGACTTTCATGGGGGACTTGCGCCCAGCCCAGCCACGAGGTGAGGGAGGCTTCCCGGGACTTCCAGTAATGGTTTGCAGCTACCCCATCCACCCAGGGTGCCCCAAGCACTGGCCGTGAGACAGGGAGCTCCACAAGAATTCCAGGGAGATTGGGGGCTAACCACGGCTGCCAGAGTGCCCCAGC